>JARQOC010000004.1:130196202-130246202 GCA_033576535.1 Allobates femoralis
TATAAATTATTCTATTGCTTGTCAACTGCACAGTAGCTTGTCTTCCTAAAAATGTCAGGTCTAGGCATGTTAGATGCAGCCTCATTAGAAAATGGCATGCATGCGAGACAGAACCCGATTTATATCCGCCATAATTGACTGAATGACACTAAAAAAAAATTGCAATCAGCTATCTGGGTCATCTTCAATCAAGCCATGTCCCAATCAGAGGAGTCAGGTTAAAACTCACAGTTTTTAAGAAATGCAACACTTGTCTCTGACTACATGTTCTGCATCCCCTTTTCCTTAATCATAATGCACAGGAAATACTTTTAGGCTAATAATTGCTGTAAAGTTATTCCATCTCACATGGTGCACTCTTCTATCTCTACTGAATAGCTAAAAAGGCACCTTATTCTTATCGTGTAACCACCGAAAAATGAAAGCAATTTCGAGCCGACACCTTACCTTGCTTTAATTATATTAGACTGAGGCAACCATATATATTAGATATCTGTCAGTCATACTATGGGATCCAGTCCTCTCAATACCTAGTAAATTCAGCATGTTATTCTCTAAATCCGACACTGCTTATTTCCAATTGAAACAATAGGGCAAATTTATCCTGTCTTTTTTTTGTAGCCTACTGAGAATGGTCTTTCAGGCCACTAAAACATTATTGTTCTCATGTGCCAATTATAATAAAACACCAAAATTGGGTATATACAGTATATCAAAAGAGATTAAGAAAAATCCAGGATTCAGTGCAGGTAACTACAATGCATATTGAAGTGAGAATATCAGAATATTTGGTGAAAATAGACTTTACACCTGTGTTTTTCAACTGGCGTATTCTGGCACCTGGTTAGGTTTCCCGAGAAGAAACAAATTGCGAGAAATATCAACTTTACAATAAAGAGGACGTGGTTGTAGATCTTTCTCATAGGAGGAAGATTTTTTGCAGTCCATTAAAACCTTGCACACATAGACTTTGGTCACTCATTTTACCAAAATTAAAATTGGGATTGGGCCTGTAAATATTCCTTTACATATAGGAGAAAGATTATAGAAGGCTTTTGTCTTCTAGGCCAAAAATAAAATTAAAAAACACACATCTAAGCAATAGTACAGTACTGTATGTTCACCTGAATTTTTATGTGTCACTTCCTTTGAAGTTTTCCCTGTCTATGTAGGCAGATTACTTTATGAGCCCCACTAGATACATTGTATTAGTCGGATTATCTAGAATTTGTGGGCGGCACTTCAAACTCTAATATAGCAAAGTTATAGGTTAATTTCTTAATTTATGGTTAGTTATCTTTTAAAGGGCAACTAAACTTTTAGAAAAGTTTTAATGCTTTAGTGTGTGTTTGGTAGTTATGATCGCTGGGTGGCCAAGTCCCCACCTATTGCTCATGGGAAAGTGCTGTTTTTATCCTTTAAGCACAAAGCGTTTCAGAGCAGTGTATGGTCCCATAAACTTTCTATTGAGCCCATATAGTGCTCTGCTGAGTATTAAGAAGAGCATACTGATTCAAAGGTTCATAGTACAGCTGACATCTTGAGTGTCAATGGCAGCCAGAACAGAGCAATGCAATCATCCTAGTACATGTTAGCATACTAAGCTCCTCTTCTGATTAGGCCCCGCAATGCCATGATGTCATGGCACAATGCAGGTCTTGACATTGCAAGGGTTATCAATCAGAAGCAGTGTCGAGGTTGCCAGCAACTAAGAAATTTGAAGGGCTATGATCTGTATGCCATGAACTCATTATGTGTGTACCGGGGTCCTGTGAATCATATTGATCAACTCTACTGAGCACCTCAGCCTTTTATTTGAGCATTAGGACATGAGGATCTCATTACCTGGTTCCCATTTATCAAAATTATTATTCAGGGTAGTAACAAAATTTGCTTAAAGTTTTTATTACCACTGAATTTATGAAAAAGGTTATCTAGGAATAGAACATCATTCATGCTCTTTCGAGAAACGGTTCCATTTTCAGTCTAGGGCTGTGTGTCATGTACTGACTGCTTTTGCAGTCCTAGAGTTCTGTTACTATTTAAACCAGATTTTTTATCCTTTGGTTGATATTGAAGCTGCACTTGCTGAATGTGTGGTGGGTGGTTCTGCAGGTGATGAGTGAATCATAGCTCAGGTGGATGTGTAGGTGGAGGGGTGTGTCTGAGCATTCTGCTCTCACCCCCTCAGCCTTAAGTAGCTCTGCTTCCCTCCAACAGAGGTCAAAAATTCAGTTCATTTCTCATCTAGGACCCATGCTGTGCAGACGTGCTGCTGGAGTAGCTGTTAACACCTTCATTTGGAGAAATGTCCTTTTCCTGGTCTGTGGGTGGAGGTAGGGGCCCTTAGCTAAGAGCAGTTTGAGGACTTGAGGGATAGGGAGGTGGCCCAAACCTCCTCACCTTCAGATGTACCTTCGGGAACAGGGCAAGTTGGGGACCCCAAGTCCAGGGCCAGACTAGCCTCCCAATCGCCCTTGCCATTATCTCTTCTTGCTCCATTCTCCTCATCCGCTCCATGCATGACACTGTGTAAATGCAACTGATCTTAACTACTAACATTTAAGAGTGGACTGGATGCCTTTCTTGAAAACTATAATATTACCAGTTATATATACTAGATTCTTAATAGGGCGTTGATCCAGGGAATTAGTCTGATTGCCGTATCTGGAGCCAGGAAGGAATTTTTTTCCCCAATTTGGAGCTTAGTGTTGCCACATGGGGGTTTTTTGCCTTCCTCTGGATCAACATGTTAGGCTATGGGTTGAACTAGATGGACTTAAAGTCTTCCTTCAACCTTAAAAACTATGTTACTATGTTATTATGTTACTATATGAAGTTTTTGAGATACAACTAGTGATGAGTGTGCATAACCATGTTCAGGTACTCAGTACTCGAAATGAGGAGTTAGATGCTCAGACCTGTGTGACTCAAGTACCAGTACTGGGTATAATGGAAGACAATGACAGCAAGACAGTTTCTTTCCTTGTGCTTAAAGGGAACCAACCACCAAAAAATCACTATCTAACCTATAAATATCTGTCCCTGGAGCCTTAAATTACTATTCTAACCATCCCTGACTGACTAAATCTAACTAACTACATGCACAATAAATGACTTTTTTATACTTACCAAATTCTTGTTGGATGGGCGTTCCTCCAGGCTCTTTGTCAGTGAGGCGGGTCTCCTCGCCGCTCTCGCACCCGCCTTCGCTGCTGTCCATCTTCTTCCAGGATTCAAATTACCTGCCCATCGCGTCCTCGCAATGAGCGGGTCATGTGCTGTAGGCCCCGCGTCACTTCCACCCGCCACGTCGCTGGGTCTATGACGCGCCCAGGCCGGCTTCAGCATGCCATCTGTGCATGCTCGGAAGCCGGCCTGGGTGTACTAGTGACACGGTGGGCGGAAGCGACGCGGGGCCTACAGCATGTGACCCACTCATTGCAAGGACGCGATGGGCGGGTAATTTGAATCCTGGAAGAAGATGGACCCGCCTCGCTGACAAAGTGCCTGGAGGAATGCCCTTCCGACAAGAATTTGGTAAGTATAAAAAGTGATTTATTGTGCGTGTAGTTAGTTAGATTTAGTCAGTCAGGGATGGTTAGAATAGTAATTTAAGGCTCCAGGGACAGATGTTTATAGGTTAGATAGTGATTTTTTGGTGGTTGGTTCCCTTTAAGGACAAGGAAAAGACTGTCTTGCTGTCATTGTCTTCCATTATACCCAGTACTCCAGACGTGCCGGTCGAAGCGTCCATCTACTCATTTTGAGCCTCCCAAAAAATGCGTGAGTTTTTCATTGACTTCCATTATACTCGGTGCTCAAGTTGCACCCAGCTGTGCATCCATCTACTGGTTTTAAGTACCGAGCATCCGAGCATGGTAGTGTTCGCTCATCACTAGATGCAAACTATTAATAAAGGTGATGTTGTTCCTGGAAAATAAGCAGACTCTTTATTCTAAGCCAGGAAAGCTCCTTTCTTTATTCCATGGATACACAAGATCTTTTTCTTGCCAAATTACTAGAATGCACTATATACATAAGCATACTGGAAATGCAATAATAATTCCTCATATAAATTATATTTAGAGATTTCTGAATGCTTTGTCTTTCATGTTTGAATCATATTAAAGTTTTATTCATTTTAGCGAGATTTCTTGTTGTTAATTTTCTGGCATTTGAAGCTAACCATGGCAGTAGACAATATGATGCAAATTCACAGCTATTTATTAGAATACTGAAGATAATACCTTCACTCCTTTTTTATGACTGCCATTCACTAGACAATAAAGTAATACGCCATTAATTAAGAAATCACACATTTTCTATTTATTTTGACAGATTCTCATTTGTGTAATCTATACATCTATATAACATATTTCCATAAATGCAAAAAAAAAACTCAATATTTTATAAATGAATATGTTCCTATTGCTGCCTGACAATGAAAATAAAGTTTATCCACATCTACAGAGTCCAATTCATAAATGTAAAGATTTGTTGATGATTATGTTTAAGATAATTACATTATTATTGCTATAATAGTAATAGTAATAGTGTATTAATATTTTAAAGTAATTGTTTATATGTTTTCCAAAATAGGTTTTTCAATTATCCATGCTCACATCAAAACTAACTAAAGAATAATAGATTACGTTTATAGTCACTTTTGCCTTAGTTGTTTTTTTTTTTTTTGCTATTGTCTTTCTTTTTCCTTTTTTGTAAATCATAGTCAAATATTTAAATTTAAAAAAAGCTTCAAAACTGCATCGGAAAATACAACCTCATGCCCAAGGTAGGGAATATACAATATCACAAGAAGTCATAAACTTAGTAACCACTGAGTGTGACAAAAAAGAGCCAATGTATCATGAGGATGGTCCATAAAAACAGCTCAGTCTGATGGAGCTTCACTGATGTTGCCAGCACTACAGCACCGTACAGCCTAGAAGAAGACTATGACCTATAATCCCCTCCGACGTGGATTTTTTATTAGGCTACATTCATGCTATGCGCATTTTTTGCGCTTTTTGCACGAGCACTTTTTGCCGCATTTTGCACCCGCTCAAAAAAGCGCCATAAAAAAGCACGGTGCATTCACACACCCCATTTTTTTACGTGCTCTCTTCTCCCCCAGAAGCGGAGGGGAGAAGTGATGTCACACAGGGGAAGAATAATCCTCCCCTGTGTGACAGTCCCTTTTGGGTTTCATAGTGTATTAATATACACTAAGATAGTCAAAATAAAGCAATCCAAATGTGTAAAAAATAATAAAAATTGAATACTTACCCTCAGCTGGGTGTTCCTGTAACCGGGAGCCGACACAACCGCAGGTATCGACCTTCTAGGGCGTATCAAGATCGCTGATTGGTTGCTCATAATCATGTGATATGTGAAGTGCTCCTCACACACAAAAGCCGCACACCACCACCACTCACGGATTTCACAGCCGACAGGTAACCGCTGCACTGAGGCATGACTCTGGCCTCTTCTCTAACCCTTCGTCCTCTGACTTGTCCCTTTACTTCATAGGCTCCTTTCCCAGAGCACCTGACTCTTAATTCAATTGGTATGTGACCATTACACCTTATCTACCACTGTATGCCATACATAGTCTATATTATCTGCTGCTCTCTCCTCAGATCACAAGACTCTAAGGTCTTATCCTTTAAGGATGATCTACACACCTAAAATATAGGTGATACAGGTACATTTTCTCTGCTATTTAGCCTTGCACATATTATTATTAACTTTACCTCTCATGAAGTGTATAATGATATAACTATGGACATTAGTACTAGAGGTCCAGAAATGAAACTTTGACACATAGGGATTTTCCTTAATTATCATAGCAGTTCAGTTCTGGGAGTCCAGGCTGACACCACAATAAGGCTAGGGTAATATTTGCAGTAGCAAATGCAGATCCTGATCTGGTCTTGAGCTTTAAAAATAAAGTTAAAGGCAATCAGCTCACCCCTCGTATATTCGGTATGCACAGACCTGCGTCCTGACAGCGCACGTAGAAATGTGAAGAAGAAAGTGATGGTCCAGCTCCCGATGAATAATGCTCAAATGAAGATTTATTAATCAAATAATTTTCCAGTTGTCAGTACAGCCGGTGTTAGTGCTCATAATGCATGGATATTAAATATACAGAGAGCAACGCAAGACTCTAAAAATGCTCATAACCGGATCAGAATCCGCAGCGCACAGGAGCCCATTATAAAACCGGATTGCACTGCATGCAATCCGGTTACCGCATTCCGGTTGTCCTGCCTGCGGTAAAAATCATGCAGGCAACGGTTTTCGCACAGTTTTCTAATCCATATCCGGATTTCAATCCGGATTTCAATTGGAAACCGCTAATGTGAGTGGAGCCAGTTACGGTAATGATTCCTGTAGTCCCTTGAAAAAATTGGAGAAAACCTGATTCGCCCGGATTCGCCCAGGACAATCCTATTTCAACAGATTTAATTCCCAGACAACAAAAACCATGCTGGAAAGCCGGGCAACATTTCTATTACCGCAAAGTCTCCTGCATCCGACACTCGCATTGCACATTATGGGCAGTCCGGTTACCGGATGCGGGTTTCCGAACACATTTTGTAGGCAAAATTTGTCTGAAGGCACTTGCAATTACCTCATCCGGATATGGATGCGGTAACCACATTTTGCCTTCCAAGTTTGACCCTAGCCAAAGTCTAATGGAAATACACTGAATCTTATTAGAGACATAGTCCACAGTTTTGGGGTATTTAATCTAATTTAATGAAAGAATAATAAGGGAGCTTCTTAAATGATTCCCTGATATTACAATTTCTTTACAATTAGACTATGATTTTTTTTGCATATTTTCCCTATTCTAATATCTCCTCTTTCCCCATGTTCTCTGAGACTACAGTCATCTACTTTGATCTTATATCCAGGTGGTACAAGATCTCTTTTTGATTTGTCCAAAAATTCTACAACTCGGTGACCACCATTATTACTTTTTTCCTTTACCACTATAGAACCTAATTTCTTTTCTTTCTTCATTTACTAGTAGACCTCAGTGTTTAGAAACCCATCCCTTACTCACTCCCTATATAATTCATGCCCTATAGACACAAAAACATTAACAATTGAGCCACTATTGCCACCGTATAAGCGCTGCAAATTATCATATAGCACTGGACTGGACACAAACACCTCACACGTATTTTTATTGTCATAAAAGCATTGTTCTAATACTTTTTTTCCATTATGTTTTACAACTGTATATCAAATAGACCCGTGACCCTTGAGAAAGGCCTATGCTGAGGCCGAAACATTGGGAGGGATCTTTGTTTGAATTCTGTGGCAATCAAAACGGACTTTTTTTCACAAGCAATCTTGTTGTGTCTTGCCATTTACTTGGTGTGCCCAGCTATCCCCATCATGTGACGTGCTATGATGCGCATATCACATGACTGCGAGCGGCCAATCAGTGATCTTGATAGATCCTGGAAGGTCGATACCTGCAGTTGTGTCAGCACCTGGCTCCCGGAACACCCGGCGGAGAGGTAAGTATTCAATTTTTATTATTTTTTGCACATTTGGATTAGTTTATTTTGGGTTTCGCAGTGTATATTAATACACTACGGAACCCAAAAGGGGCTGTCACAGATGTCACACAGGGGAGGATTGTTGGGGGTGGTGCTAGCGTATGTCGACGAGGAGCGGGAGTGGTGGGGGTGGGTTGCGTGGATTAGTTTATTTTGAGTTTCGCAGTGTATATTAATACACTACGGAACCCAAAAGGGGCTGTCACAGATGTCACACAGGGGAGGATTGTTGGGGGTGGTGCTAGCGTATGTCGATGAGGAGGCGGAGGGGTGGGGGTGGGTTGCGTGCTAACAGGTGACGGCGAGGAGCAGGGGGTGGGTTGGGGGGGTTCGCCATGGGTCCTGCGGCTCCTACCTGCGCCGTACTGCGCAGTCCTGGGAGCCGGGGCGGCAGAAGAGAGGAGGCGCGGGATCAGCCAAAGGAAGCAGGAAGCTTCCCTCGGTTAAACCCCTCTCCTCTGACTCAGGGCACAGGGTCATTGGGGTTGGCTGGGGGCCCCCTTGCAGGCTTGAGGGGTCCCCTAGCCGGTCGGGGCCCTGGTGCAGCTGAACCAGCTGCACCACGGTAGGTCCGCCCCTGTTCTGAGATGATGTCCTCTAATCTTCTATACTTGTCTGATGCCAAGAAGACTCTTTGGAGTTACATGCGCCCCAAATTGGGTGAATTAAAATCCTATATGTCCAATGTAGGTCCGCTGATCACTTTCAATCTTGATGAGACATGCCAACTGACCAAGCTAAAGAATGGATAATCATTTTGCGATCTGATAGTTTTAGTTAAACAATTTTGCCATTTTCTTAGAAAAGGGAAGTTTATGCATTTTATTCTCACCCAGAAGCAAAGAAAATGGAACTATGAAACACTGGAACACTCATCTCCAAGAGTGCAGTATTAGTGACTTGTTCTGCCACTGTGGTCTGCTCTAATATCATATTCAAAGGAAAACCTCCCATACACATTACATGGCTTTCGGCTAGACATTGCTTTGGCCGATTATTTGCCCACAGCCATCTCAGTTAGAATCATGGAATGGTAGAGTTGGAAGGGACCTCCTGGGTCATCTGGTCCAATCCCCTGCTCGAAGCAGGATTCACTAAATCATCCCAGACAGATGTCTGTCCAGCCTCTGTGTGAAGGCTTCCATTGAAGGAGAACTCACCACCTCTCGTGGCAGCCTGTTGCACTCGTTGATCACCTTCACTGTCAAAAAGTTTTTTTCTAATATCTAATCTGTGTCTTCTCCCATACAGTTTAATCCTATTGCTTCTACTCTTTCCTTGTGCAAATGGGAATAAAGCTAATCCCTCTACAGTGTGACAGCCCTTGAGATATTTGTAGATGGCTTGCAGCCACCCCATCGGAGAATTTCCAATAAATAGGAGCGCTAATTCAGCTGAATGATCTGCATGAAAAGCCATCATCAGAAATGTTTGCTAGTTACTTATTACTAGAGATGTTTCTGAACACCACTTTGTGTTTTGGGAATAAACAGTGCTAAAAAATACATTTGCTAAAAAGATGTCATATGGATGATGACTCATTATAATCTGTTTCCCATAGAGTTTAATAAAAAGGGATCTGTCTTCTTTCTGTTTTCTGGGTTTTCATTACAGGTACAAAAATGGGCAACAGTCAAAACTGATAAAAACAGATACGACTTTGGAAAAACATAAAAAGCAACTCAAATAAATGTGTCCTAAAACTTATTTCTGTTTTGATGCTTTCACTAATGGTTTATAACAATGGAAACAAAAACATACCTGTGAATGCCTGATTGGATCCTCACTTTAGGTTGTCATATATATGATTAAAATTCATTCATCTAATCTGGGATCTGTTATCTCAGTTGTGTACAAAACCTAAAAAAAGATAGTTATTCAACAGACTAACTGCTTCCTACCTAGCCAGGTTACAAAAATCCATCAAACATTTCAAAGGAAATATCACTCAATAACTTAAGGTGAAGGAAACAGTTTATGAGAAAAATAACCTAAAGGAAATAAGTCTCATGACAATGATCTGCCATTATTTGGACTTCTGAAGTAATCCAGACACCATCTAATCCATTGCACTAATTATTACAGACTGTTTACTTAGCGTCTAGAGCTGAGATTTCCAGCAGTAATTGGTTTCGAACAGATTTTCAGCTTATTCCATAATATTTCCCAAGACACAAAGGGAAATGTAATATTTACAACCATGGATTGTGAGGTTGGAGAGGAGGGTGTCTGCTATATATTGCATAAAAATCCCACAAAAATCCCCTGTGTTTTGAGAGTAAAAGAAAATATCTATGGGCCATAGATATTCACAACGCTTATTGTATTTTTCCCTGTTCCCTGTGGTTTCATTTCAAACTGAAGAAAACTTGATTGTGCTATAGAAAAGAATTACCGTATATACTCGCGTATAAGCCGAGTTTTTCAGCCCAAAAATTGGGCTGAAAAGTACCCCCCTCGGCTTATACGCGAGTCAGTGCTGTATACCGATGTATACATCGGTACATACCGATGTATACATCGGTATACAGCAGCCCCCGCATCCCCAGTAATGCAGGGCCCCCCCAGGGTCTCTCCGGTCACCTGTAAAGCAAGCTATACTTATCAGTGTCCCGCTCGCACCCGCCGCTGCCGACATCCACGATCCTCCATCTTCATGCGACTCCTCTTCCTGTTTCTGTGCGCGTCGCCGGCAATGACGTCATTCCCGGCGACGCGCACAGGAAACAGGAAGAGGAGTCGCATGAAGATGGAGGATCGCGGATGTCGGCAGCGGCGGGTGCGAGCGGGACACTGATAAGTATAGCTTGCTTTACAGGTGACCGGAGAGACGCTGGGGGGGGCCTGCATTACTGGGGCTGCCTGTATACTACCGCTGGGGCTGCTATATACCTCTGGGGCCCTGTATACTACCACTGGGGCTGCTATATACCTCTGGGGCCCTGTATACTACCACTGGGGCTGCTATATACCTCTGGGGCACTGTATACTACCACTGGGGCTGCTATATACCTCTGGGGCCCTGTATACTACCACTGGGGCTGCTATATACCTCTGGGGCACTGTATACTACCACTGGGGCTGCTATATACCTCTGGGGCCCTGTATACTACCACTGGGGCTGCTATATACCTCTGGGGCCCTGTATACTACCGCTGGGGCTGCTATATACCTCTGGGGCCCTGTATACTACCACTGGGGCTGCTATATACCTCTGGGGCCCTGTATACTACCACTGGGGCTGCTATATACCTCTGGGGCCCTGTATACTACCGCTGGGGCTGCTATATACCTCTGGGGCCCTGTATACTACCACTGGGGCTGCTATATACCTCTGGGGCCCTGTATACTACCACTGGGGCTGCTATATACCTCTGGGGCCCTGTATACTACCGCTGGGGCTGCTATATACCTCTGGGGCCCTGTATACTACCACTGGGGCTGCTATATACCTCTGGGGCCCTGTATACTACCACTGGGGCTGCTATATACCTCTGGGGCCCTGTATACTACCGCTGGGGCTGCTATATACCTCTGGGGCCCTGTATACTACCACTGGGGCTGCTATATACCTCTGGGGCCCTGTATACTACCACTGGGGCTGTATATACTACCACTGGGGCTGTATATACTACTGGGGCTGCGTGTATACTACCACTGGGCTGCTGTATCTACCTCTGGGACTGGTGTATACCACACTGCTGGGGGCTGTATACTTGTGCTAGGGTCCACCCTCGGCTTATACACGAGTCAATAGATTTTCCCAGGTTTTGGGGGCAAAAGTAGGGGGGTCGGCTTATACACGGGTCGGCTTATACACGAGTATATACGGTATGTTTTCTAGATATCTCACGCAAGATAGTCAAAAATTCCCCAACAAGTGCTCTTATGTGCTTGAAGACATAACCATCTATTCAACAGTACGGCAAACCTTGAGAATCATGCTTCCTCAATTGTATTAAAGGGAACCTGTCAGCTCGTTCTACCCCACCATCCTACCACTACCTGTCCCTGTACCTCGGTAGCTCATCCCTAACCATCCCTCTCTGAGCTAAAAGTGCCCTATAGAGCTTCAGAAAAATGCTTTATAAACTTACATGTAGTCTCCATCTGGAGACTGGAAAGGCGGTCTCCAGGGCTCCATTCTCCCCCCCTTGCTGGCTCTCAGCACGCCCCGATGGGCATCATCATTCCTTCTGCTCATCCTTCTCTATTTGAAATTCCTGCCCCCTCTGCTACTATGATGCCCCAGCCGGAATGTCATATCCAGTATGGTGCATTCTGGGGGCTGATAACGTGTATGGCCCGGCTCCAGTGAATGCGCAGTGTGCATATTAAAGCCGAGCCGTACACATCAAAAGTCCCCACAATGCGTCGGGCCGGATAGAAAGTGTACCCCTAGCCGGGAAAGGCTCAAGGTATAATTGGGCTGAAGACAGGACTATCAACTACACAAATTATTATGTAGACCTTTCGAGCCTGATGAGGCAGGTGTACTTATTTATAAAAATCTATGTCCACCTGGCTGTTTAAACATTTAATGAAGTTTTTCCTGCCTGATATTAAACCCAGAATTTTATGGATCCATTTTTTAAAGTAATTCCTATTATCGGGATTCTACAATCCTTACATTTACAATTCAAATAGGAAAATTAGTCCAGCATTGAAGATGGCTATCCAAAGTTAAAAACTTAAACTTTATTGATACATTTAAAAGATGAGATATGATCCATCCAACAAGACAAATATAAAATCCAAAATTACACTGTTGTCAAGACGCGTTTCAGTCGCTATTCCTTATTCATTGTGCTCACAATGAACGTTCGAAACACGTCTTGACAGCATTGTAATCTTTGATTTTATACAGTTAGGGCCAGAAATATTTGGACAGTGACACAATTTTCCCACATTGGATTTGAAATGAAACCTCTACAACAGAATTCAAGTGCAGATTGTAACATTTAATTTGAAGGGTTGAACAAAAATATCTGATAGAAAATGTAGGAATTGTACACATTTCTTTACAAACACTCCACATTTTAGGAGGTCAAAAGTAATTGGACAAATGAACATAACCCAAACAAAATATTTTTATTTTCAATATTTTGTTGCGAATCCTTTGGAGGCAATCACTGCCTTAAGTCTGGAACCCATGGACATCACCAAACGCTGGGTTTCCTCCTTCTTAATGCTTTGCCAGGCCTTTACAGCCGCAGCCTTCAGGTCTTGCTTGTTTGTGGGTCTTTCCGTCTTAAGTCTGGATTTGAGTGAAATGCATGCTCAATTGGGTTAAGATCTGGTGATTGACTTGGCCATTGCAGAATGTTCCACTTTTTTGCACTCATGAACTCCTGGGTAGCTTTGGCTGTATGCTTGGGGTCATTGTCCATCTGTACTATGAAGCGCCGTCCAATCAACTTTGCAGCATTTGGCTGAATCTGGGCTGAAATTATATCCCGGTACACTTCAGAATTCATCCGGCTACTCTTGTCTGCTGTTATGTCATCAATAAACACAAGTGACCCAGTGCCATTGAAAGCCATGCATGCCCATGCCATCACGTTGCCTCCACCATGTGTTACAGAGGATGTGGTGTGCCTTGGATCATGTGCCGTTCCCTTTCTTCGCCAAACTTTTTTCTTCCCATCATTCTGGTACAGGTTGATCTTTGTCTCATCTGTCCATAGATTACTTTTCCAGAACTGAGCTGGCTTCTTGAGGTGTTTTTCAGCAAATTTAACTCTGGCCTGTCTATTTTTGGAATTGATGAATGGTTTGCATCTAGATGTGAACCCTTTGTATTTACTGTCATGGAGTCTTCTCTTTACTGTTGACTTAGAGACAGATACACCTACTTCACTGAGAGTGTTCTGGACTTCAGTTGATGTTGTGAACGGGTTCTTCTTCACCAAATAAAGTATGCGGCGATCATCCACCACTGTTGTCATCCGTGGACGCCCAGGCCTTTTAGAGTTCCCAAGCTCACCATTCAATTCCTTTTTTCTCAGAATGTACCCAACTGTTGATTTTGCTACTCCAAGCATGTCTGCTATCTCTCTGATGGATTTTTTCTTTTTTTTCAGCCTCAGGATGTTCTGCTTCACCTCAATTGAGAGTTCCTTTGACCGCATGTTGTCTGGTCACAGCAACAGCTTCCAAATGCAAAATCACACACCTGGAATCCACCCCTGACCTTTTAACTACTTCATTGATTACAGGTTAACGAGGGAGACGCCTTCAGAGTTAATTGCAGCCCTTAGAGTCCATTGTCCAATTACTTTTGGTCCCTTGAAAAAGAGGAGGCTATGCATTACAGAGCTATAATTCCTAAACCCTTTCTCCGATTTGGATGTGGAAACTCTCATATTGCAGCTGGGAGTGTGCACTTTCAGCCCATATTATATATATAATTGTATTTCTGAACATGTTTTTGTAAACAGCTAAAATAACAAAACTTGTGTCACTGTCCAAATATTTCTGGCCCTAACTGTATTTGTCTTGTTCGATGGATCGTATCTCATCTTTTAAACGGGTCAATAAACTTTAAGTTTTTACCTTTGGATATCCACCTCCGATGCTCGACTAATTCACCTACTTGAATCTTTACTTATCTGCAAAGGACTGTGGATGTCCGTGCACAAGTCATGGAGGGGTGAGATGATGAAACTACGTTACCTCTTTATTATATTTACAATTCTTAAATTTTAAGCTGGATTTTTAGAATTAGTACATCAACCTCATCAGATATAAGAGATCTATTAAATTATGTTATCAGACCTCGTCTTAGCCTCTGATACAGCCAGATCAGAATCCCACACACTGCACTGATGAGGGGCAGTCACCCCGAAACACAGCGTCTGCTGTTTAGGATTCTGACCTGGCACAAATCCTGAGTCATATTAAAAGGCTTGTTAAAGTCAACTATGACTTTAAGGATTGCTACCCTTATTGGGTGGCATTAGAGTTTTTTCACTTCCTCACTGAAGTGACAATTTGCAGTTTGTATTGTGAAATCTCAGGGTATAGCCACTTTAATAAATAGCACTAAGACTGCGGGAATACCTAAAAAAATACATTGCAAATTAAATTGTTTTTTTCCACGATTTCTTTTTAAACATTATGAAAATTATCCTTGTTTTTTATTTTATTTCTTTGCTGTCATTCAAAATCATTGTATTTGTTTATAACATATTATAAGAAGACATAATTTATCTTAATTAACAATTTTTTTTAATTTTTTTTAAACAACACCCACGCCCCTCAAATCTTATGTGCCATGTAGAGGCTAAAAAAAAATTGTAATTTGCAGGGTAAAGATATGCACGCACCTTATGTATTGAAAACTGAACTTTTGTAGTTGTGTAAATAAACCTATGGATTTTAAGTGTGAAGAAGAGGTGTCACTGTAATAGTTTTTTTTTTTTGCATAGAAACTCAATTAGACTGGTAATGTAATAATTGCTCTTTTTTCCTTAACATAACTAGACAGTTGATAACACATTTTTAAGTAGGGACATCGAGAAATTGGTGTAGAATGTGTTATGCCACCAGTAAATAGACACAGTGAGTAGAGTTAATCATTTGGCGACCGGTTCTCAGTGCAGGTTAACAGTTGTCACTTTTAATTTTGAGAATAAATCCCTGAAATCCACTGTATAGCATTCCCTGGCTGTCATGTTGTGTTATGAAAAACCAACAAGGTACACTTTTGCAGACAAGGGTAATCGATCCCTAATGTCTTTATGCAGAAATGTTTAAGTGTTTATTCAAATGCCTGGGTGTATATACATTATATGGAGAGATATACAGTATATATAGATATATATAGTAACTTATAAGAGTATTTCTACCATAAATATACCATATCAAACATATCATCACATAAAAGCTCAATAAAATACAATAAAATTTGTGGATGTAATGTGAAAAAATTAAAGTAGTGTTAATACTTTTTCGAGTATAGGGCGGGCCATTTATATGGATACACCTAAATAAAATGAGAATGGTTGGTGATATCAACTTCCTGTTTGTGGCACATTAGTATATGGGAGGGGGAAGCTTTTCCAGATGGGTGGTGAGCATGGCGGCCATTTTGAAGTCGGACATTTTGGATCCAACATTATTTTTTTCAATGGGTGGAAGGTCACATGACACATCAAACCTATTGAGAATTTCAGAAGAAAAACAATGGTGTGCTTGGTTTTAACATAACTTCATTCATTCTCGAGTTATTTACAAGTTTATGACCACTTATAAAATGTGTTCAAGGTGCTTCCCATTGTGTTTGATTGTCAATGCAACCCTCTGCTCCCACTCTTAACACACTGATAGCAACACTGCAGAAGAAATGCTAGCACAGGCTTCCAGGATCCGTTGTTTCAGATGCTGCACATCTCGTATCTTCACATCATAGACAATTGCATGCTATGAAAATACGAGATGTGCAGTATCTCAAAGGTGAACCTCTGTCGTACTGATACAGGTACAGACGGGTTAATATATTGTACTGTGAACCCCATTCTCAGTCTATTTGCTGTGATCCCCTACAATGGACACTCCTAGAGCCACTTCTCTCTTGTGTTCTCAAGAAGATCCTATTTCCTCTATAAAGTCCCTCTTATAGCTGGCCAACACTGGACTCAATCCCACAAAAGCCTGTTCTTCTGAACAGGTGTCACCCACTTGCCTGAAAAGGAGGTCTCTGTCACCACTAAAATTTCCTACAGTAACTTGCCCCTTTGTACTTTCCACACATACTCCTCTTCCCAGTTGTCTCTCTATCTGTCTTTGAAATAGGAGCTGACTCACAATCGTCCCAATCAATCACTGCTCACTCTCTCTAGCTAACTAGGTATTAACCCTGTACTTTCCAAACAAGAGACTACATAAGAGTAAAAATTAAGACACTGACCTCTTGGTTAATACTGCAGCACTGGAAATTTAACACTTGTCTCCATAGAAAAACATTACAAATACAAACATTACACAAATACAATTGGTGTCTCTGGGGGAATGTGACACCTTCTTACGGACACACAATCTTTTCAAATTACCCCAGTGAATTTAGCTTATACTGCTATTTCCTCACATGGTATAAGAACACTGCTTGCTACTTATGAGAACTAAACTGAACTTCTACTCTCATTGCAATATCTCATGGTATTTCTTCTGCACTTGTGTAAATTCTGCTACATATAATATTTCCACTATATTCAATACGTATTCCAATAGGTCTGTTCATTTTCTGAATTGCAAAGCTTATCTGATGAGGAAGGTGTGATTGTATGGAGCTGCCTTTGCATAATGTTAGATCTGAGTGGAGGCCTTTGATCATCTGCTATTTATCCCCTGCTGTGAGGTGCAGCTGTTAATTACCTAGATCATCTGACTTCCCACAATCCCCCTCACCTAGTACCATAGTCAGTGTGCCCTATTAATTTAGAGTGAGGCCCAGTTAGGCTGGGCTGCGTTTAGCTGCGTTTGTGTTTCTATGCATTTTTACCGCTAAAAACGCATCCAAACACGTCCAAAAATGCACCCATAGGGTTCAATGCAAAACACATTGCAAACACAATGTAAAATGCATGTCTTGTTGCAAAAACGCAAAACGTATGTGTTTTTGGAAACACAGGCCAAAACGTTGCAGTCCGTGTTTTGGGCTACATTTGCAAAAATGCATGCATTTTGCGTTTTTGCAAAATGACATGCATTTTGCATTGAACCCTATGGGTGTGCTTTTTGATGCATTTGGATGCGTTTTTAGCCGTAAAAACGCAAGGGAACGCAAAATGCAGGCAAATGCAGATGTGAAAAGGCCCTTATTCTAAGGGGTGCATGAGTGTGGGGTACAGCATGTGTGGTACCTTATGCAAAGTGGTACTGTTGCTAAGTGGATGCAGTTACTTCATGGCAGTTAGTCATGGGAGGAGTCAGGTAACCTACTCTCTTTCATTCTCATTTTTAACTACCGTATGTCCTCAATTTCATTGTCTATCTTTCTATGTGCTTTGGTCATTCACTTTAACCGTCCCATCCCCCCTTCATCACCCCTCATCCACATCAGCCCTTCTCTCCTATCCACTACTATATTTCAGCTCCCATACACTCTTCAGCCTATTGAACAACCTCAGTCCACCATATTCCAGGGTATTGCATCATAAACCATGCCACAAATCAAACTATCAAAACTATTTACTTTTCCTCTCTTTACTCCTGCTCCTGTCAGGTGATATCTCTCCAAATCCTGGACCCACCTCTGCCAACCCCAACCCCTCCCCAATGTCTCATAGAAACCCTGCTAACCTTATCAACATTACCTGCACACCTTCATCTCCCTCTTATAACTGTGCTCTCTGGAATCCACGGTGTGTATGCAACAAACTTCCCTTTATTCACAACTACTTTCTCACTAACTCTTAATCTGCTGGCCCTCACTGAAACTTGGATCCAGGATTCAGACACTACTTCCCTTGCTGCTATTTCTCATGGCAGTTTACATTTCTCCCATTCCCCGAGACCTGGGAACAGACATGGTGGTGGAATTGGCTTACTCTTGTCCCCACAATGTACTTTCCAGGTCATCCCCCCAGCTCCATCACTCTCATTCCCTTCTTTTGAGGTCCACACCATTGGTCACCCACACACTCTATACGCATCACTGTCCCCAATCTTCTGCTTCTCCTGTCCCAATCTGGCTGTGACCCACTACTATGACTCTCTCA
This sequence comes from Allobates femoralis, assembly GCA_033576535.1. Lineage (NCBI taxonomy): Eukaryota > Metazoa > Chordata > Amphibia > Anura > Aromobatidae > Allobates > Allobates femoralis. Next base: position 130,214,507 of record JARQOC010000004.1, read on the forward strand.
TAAGCACCCTGGACCAAGTAGCGCCCCTCACAGTCAGAACCTCCAAACACAGAGTTAAACAGCCCTGGCTCACATCACAAACTCGATTCCTCCAGCGATGCTCTAGGAGTGCTGAACGCCATGGAGGAAAACTCGCACTCCAAAAAACTTAAATCACTATAAATTCATGGTAAGAACTTAAAACTCTGCCCCTCACCTTGCCAAACAGACCTATTTCACCACCTTGATCTCCACACTATCCAACAACCCCAAAAAATTATATGACACTTTTCACTCTCTCGTCAGTCCTAAAGTGCAGGCCCCCATCACTGACCTCTGTGCTGATGATCTGGCCTCTTACTTCACTAAGAAAATAGAAAACATCCATCAGAACATCGGCTCCCAGCCTCCAAGCGCTGCTATTTTCATTCCCCCCCACATTTCCTCTGGCTCACTCTCCACATTTGACCCAGTCTCAGAAGAAGTCTTCAGGCTCCTCTCTTCCTCTCGCCCCACTACATGCACCACTGACCCCATCCCCTTACACCTACTCCAGTCTCTCTCTCCAGTGGTGACCACTCACCTAACCAAAATCTTCAATCTCTCCCTCTATTCTGGCATCTTCCCCTCTTCCTTCAAACACTTTATATCATTACTCCATTATTAAAGAAAACTTCTCTTGACCCATCCTGCACTAATAACTACAAACCAGTCTCCAAACTCCCTTTCATCTCTAAACTCTTGGAGCATCTGCTCTACTCCCGCCTCACCCGTTACCTCTCCACTCACTCTCTTCTAGATCCATTACAGTCCAGATTCCACCCCTTACACTCTACAGAAACTGCCCTCATCAAAGTGACCAATGACCTTCTGACAGTAAAACGTAATGGTGAACACTCTCTGCTTATTCTTCTTGATCTCTCTGCAGCTATTGATACTGTTGACCACCATCTCCTACTCTCTATGCTGCACTCCATCGGCATAAAGGACACCTCTCTCTTGGTTCTCTTCCTATCTTGCTGAACGCTCCTTCAGTGTATTATTTGCTGGATCCACTTCCTCTACTCTTCCCCTCTACACTACAGGATCCAATTCAAATTGCTTGTTCTCACCCACAAAGCTCTTCACGGTGCAGCACCTCCCTACTTCTCCTCCCTCATCTCTGTCTATCACTCTACCTGTACCTGTTCTCTTCGCTCGGAAAGTGACTTTAGACTAACTTCTGTATTAATCCGAACTTCCCACTCCAAGCTCCACGACTTCACCCGAGCTGCACCAATTCTCTGGAATTCTCTACCCCAAGAAATTAGGTCTATCCACAACTTACATAGTTTCCGGCTTTCCCTAAAAACACATTTTTTCAGAGCGGCCTATATTGCTCCCTAATCAAAGCCACTTAGACATAGCCTATCCGCTCCACCAGACCCAAAAACATGATAAAGAATGGCTGGTGACCACTCATGCAGCTTTTATAAGGAAATAATTACATTTTGTGATATAAATTTGGAGAAAATTGTATTACACTTTTAATGGAATAATTGTTTAAGGATATATATATCTTTTGCTTCTGTTCTTTATGAGTTTGAAATGTAACTATTTTCTTGTATTTTTATATCCCTTTCACTATGGATATGTTGCACCCGGGGTATGGGTACTCGGAACCAGGCCCTCTCTTCACATGCGGGGGAATGTCACAGCGACGTGACCAGGCTCCGTATGCCCAGGAGCAGCAATAAAAGGGGAAATAAAGTTTATGGAATTAGTTTGTGACGCCACCCGTGGTTTTTGACAAGTTTGGGCCACCGCTGACGTACAGACCTTTGGGGATGGTGATGACCACGGCAGCCGTAATGTTAGGCCCTCCACGAGTACGGCTGGGGTCCCCAGGGCAGGTGTGGAAATGAGTTATCCAGAATTCGCGCGCCGTCCCTCCAGGCAATCGTTCCCGCGGCTGGATCAGTCAGTGTGCGGCTCCACATTCAAGCCTCCGCTGCGGCCACAGAAATAACAGTCTCACAATAGCAGCATCAAGCTTAACCGGGTACTTTACTCAGGAGGCTCCACAGGTTACACGACACAGTTCATGCTGTTTCACACTCTCTTGCAGCTGGGACCTAACGGGCACTACACACACTCGTACCTTTCCGTGCCTCTCTTTCTCTATTCTAGATACTAGCTCCGGGCCAGCGGTTGCGGGTCTCTTCCCGGGAAATCTCAACCTGTCTCAACCTGTCCTATTTGACAGCCTTTCCTTCACTGCACTGGAGGGTAGGTTTCAGGCATAAAGTCCCTTCACCTTGCCAGTTAATTTACAGTTAGAGCATAAAGGGTCCTGCCTCTTCTACATGGCTGGCACCCTGGCTGTGGCCCGGTCCTCCGGTGTCTCCGTTGTCCTGGGTACACCGTGGACCCCTTCTTTCCTTCCCATGGGACCCGGACTGGCCATACGGTGGCACATGCCGCCGGGTCCGTGTTCTTCCACTGTAGCCTACAGTCTTTCAGGCTTACGGGTGTCTCAGCTTAGGCCTATCGTTCCCAGGAACGTCAACCAGAACTCTCTCCAGCTCCCCTAACTTTGCGTTCCTAGGTCTTAATCTAGTTCCTCCACCCCTTTTCCGGGCTTTTTCCTCTCACTCCACCCTCCACTCGGTTCCCCTCCTCTCCCCTGCCTGACATAGAGTAACTAGGACTAAGGATTCCAGGGATCTGTCGGGTGTTTGTGCGAAGTGGCCTGCCTATATGTAACAGCTGCAGTACCCTACTGTGGCTGCCAATCCGCAGGGGCACCACAGATATATTGTCTAAGTGATGATTATTAACTTCTAGAGTGTGCATTTATTTTGTATTTTCATATGTATTTTGCTATTTGTAGCACTTTTTCTCACATTGTCTTTATGTCTTTGTATCATATACTCGCACCTGTGATGCAAGTGATTCACCCAGAAGTCTATGGGAACTCGGAACCTGGGCATGGAGTTGGAGGGATGTCACAGGTGGCCAACTGAAAATTGGGGAAAAGTAAAAATGAAATAAACGTTCGTTGATGCCAACTGCAGTGTCTGGTGATGCTCACCAGCGCCGCTATCAGACCACCGGGGACGATGATATTGCAGCTTGGATGGTATAGCTCCCTGCAGGTGGAGCCAGGTCCCCGGGGCAGAATGCCGTAGCACTTGTTGTCATAGTGCTGGATGTGGGCAGCGCAGCTGCGCAGCGGTTTACGTTGAAATGAGACACTGAGGATTCTGTACGGGTACTTTACTTGTGACTGGCAAAATGTAAATGGCACTTCATTACAGCTTATACAGTCTTTTAGTGAGTAGCTGGCCGGGTAATCACTGAGGACGGTAAAGTCTCTCCGAGGCTTCCGTAGTGTACCTTCTCTTGTCTTTCTCTGTCCCGTTCTCTTGACTTGCGCCTCGTCACTATCCTTGCGCCGCCCTGCACAGCCCGCTTGTCTACCAGGCCCGTTTACACTCCCCAATGACAAGAATACTGCACACTCTGTTGTGGGTGCAGTACCCCTACTGTGGTGCACTAACCAGTGGGGCGCCACACAAGCTACACACCCATTTGATTTAAATTATGGGAAATTACATCACAGGGATAAGACCAGTGGAACCACCAATTTGGTGCAAAATGACTTGTTGTCCATTCCTTTCTCTCCCTCCTCGCAATAAAGGACTTAGTGCAATGTCTACATAGGTGAGTGCACCATTTTGTCCCTTTTTTCAAGTCGCTCATGCAGCTCTTATCTATTCCCAATCTACTCAAATTGACTATACCATAATTGTAAATAAGCCGTGGTAATGTGTGTCACCTCGTTGTTAGATTGTAAGCTCTTATGAGCAGGGACATAATTATTTCGCTTTATTTATTGTATTCTCTGATAACTGTTTCTTATAACCATTTGTATATGAACCTCTGAATTGTAAAGCGCTGCGGAATATGTTGTCACTATGTAAATAAAGATTGTTGTTGTTATATATAGTCGATGCTGTGAGTGAGGTCATACTGTATATAGAGGGACATCAGCATATTTAATTCTATTCAATATTAAGTGATACAATTATATTAATAGAAAAGATTAGTTATAATTAATGTTAATGGTAAACTCTTCATTATATCTTGTAATTTTCTGTTTTCACGCTTTCGTTTCTTTCTCCCCTTATTCCAAGATCCATAACTTTATTATTTTTCTGTCCATATAGCCATATGAGGGCTTGTTTTTTTGTGGAAAAATGTTAAAGGGTTTTGTATTAAAACAGAATTAAATTCAGCCTATTGGTTCATCCCTCCACAACAATCATGGTCTCTCATGTGGCCCCTCGGGAAAATAAATTTCCCACCCATGCTCTATGTATAGCGCTGTACACAAGGGGAAAAAATGTCTTACTCGTTTTGCTTCTCAGATGTGCATCTGTATGTTAATTACATGACTTATCATATGATTTTTTTTAAAAAGTAAGTCATGTGACATGTCACATGATACTTTGGAGCTGGGGGATCAACACCTTGTAAACTGCCTGGAGCCCTGGCTACTCTTAATCCACCTCTGGTTGTAAGGCTCACACACTGGCGTGAAACTCGGACAACTGCAATGCGAGTCAAAATCGCATTGCAATCGGACCAAAGATATTCAATGTCTGAGAACACATTTCCGAGTGTCAGACTTTTTTTCTCCTCCGATTCACGGACGTCAAAGCAGTCGCAACATGCTGCAATAGTATGTGATTCATGTCCAGGACTCGCTAATACAAGTTTATGGGTCCTACAAAAATCACGGACCACAGTTGGATCATCCAACTCTGATCAGAGTTTTCACAGCTGAAACAATTGCCAAGCTGATTTCATTCAAAAATCACATGCAACTCTCAGATTGCACTCGGACCACACTCGGATTACTGTTGGACACCTCTCGGATGTGATCTCAGGAAATGTCGGACAGTAGCATCACTGTTGGATGCAAAACGGACCAAAAGTCGTCTGACTCTCGGATCCGTGTTTTTGCACTCGCCAGTATGTCCGTATCCTAAAGTGTATGGTTGCTATATTGGACTAGTAAAACAGGAATATATATCTTTGCTTGAATTCTCCTTCTCTTGGCAAAAGTTCTGTAACCCTAAAAAGTGATTTTGCTAGGTAGGTATTCGACAAGAATGGAACATGCAGCAATGTACAGAAATATTGCTGTGATGCAAATAGTTATGGAATTGAATCAGTAAACCAGTTATGCCAAACATTAAGTTTTTTTTAATTGTTTTTAACTCACACTCCACAACAAAAAGTTTTCTGTAACCCAAAAATGGCATGTAAGTACACATAGGTTTCCATAAGGGCAACAACATGTAGTATTGTTATCGGGATTATGGTTGCTAAATTATAATTATAAAATTGTAAAACAGGTGTGCAAAAATTAACATTAATCCTGGTCTCTGGATGATGAAATCTTCAGCAAGATGTGACATGGCATAGGGCGTCTTTTTTATTTTACTGGTCTGCTGAAATCAAATTGCGATTTGTTCGAATTTGTGCAAATTTCTTTAGCTTTATCTTGAATTCTATTAATTGCAAATTGATTTAATCATTTCTATTTGCTGTGTTTTATTTATTCAACCCAAGACCAAAAACGTAGAATTCTTACCTCTAAGATCATTGGTATATGGGGCTGCAGATGTATAAATGTCTATGGCAGTTAAAGTGTCCAACACTCCTGGCAAACCCAAGTTCCAACCTTTTCCTGGATCTTCTCCTGTATGCAAATGATCTAAGACTGGTTATAGACTTTAGCCTTCCTGTTGGCAGATGCCTTTGGAATTTGGCAAACCTTTCTTCTCATTTGCTCCATCGGGATTAGAGGAATGGCCATTTTGGATTTTCTCCTTTGGCTCTACATTGAGTTCTCCCGAGTTAAGAAGCTTTAGAATGTTGGCCAATCATTCATTCCTCCATAGAAATAACACATCTGAGCCAAATGAGTAAGTTGATGGAGAATTGTCACTAAAATGGCCAAACATCTTTTCACATGACACGTTGCGTGAACATGGCCAATTTTTGCCGAACACATCACAACACATTAACTGAATAACTATTGAAAGATAGTGTTTTCTTATTACAAATTATTTTATTTGTGCACTAAAATAGCTGGTAAGAAACATTAATTGTACATGGCACACATGTGTTTCATATTTAATACATCTGACAATATTCATAACAATATGTAACATGGTATGCAAAGTAACTATTTAATCTGAATAATTAGTGCTTTGTTACTCAGAAAATGTTTATTCTGTCCATCTATCTATACATTTATCTATCTATCTACTAATTAATATGTAAGAACATATTGGGAAAAATTCATCAAAAATAGTTAAAAGAAAAAGTGGTTTCTGGTTTTATTTACCAAAAAAATGTAAATGGAATTTGGTGAAGAAAGGAAATTGCTCTCCTCCACCGATTTGTGTTATAGCCTTTAAGTATTTGTCATTAAAATACATGTGAAAAATAAAATCAGAAGTTTAATCTAAAAGATAATATGTCGGTGGGAACGAAAAGTTGAAAACAAAGTCAAAAGGCTGTGTGATTTTGGTGCAACGTTCTTCAGTTGACCTGGACACAATATGTTAAATTCCAAAATATGTTATGTAAAAAAAGTTTTCTGAACTAAACAACCACTTTAAAAGATGTGATGAATTCTAGACACTCGATAAAATGCAAATAGGTAAAAGCCAAAAATGGACACAGATAGTATTTCTGATAGTTGTCCACAAAGTAACTTGTTAAAATCTAAGCTCTCTCCAGACATTTCAACAATTAGAAATATTCAATATGTTATCAGACTTTTCCTATTTGTCTTAGAACGAAAAATTGTTACATTTCATGGAATGAGGATGCTGATTGGAAATTACCGTATATACTCGTGTGTAAGCCGAGTTTTTCAGCCCAAAAATTGGGCTGAAAAGTCCCCCCCTCGGCTTATACACGGGTCATACGGTATGCTGTGGGGGGGGGGGCTGTGACCGGGGGCTGGAGGAGGCAGGAGGGGGCCGCGGTGACCGCAGGCGGTCACGTGGGGCCGCCTCATTAGTGCAATGAATATGCACGGCATCCCCCCGTCCATCAGCGGCGGGGGGATGCCGTGCATATTGCACTACACAGCCCCCCTCCTTAATATGGGTCCCCCAGTGGTAATAAACAGCCCCCCCCTCCTTATCATGTCCCCCCCAGGCTGCGGCAGCTGTCAAAATAACAAACACTTTATACATCACCTTCCGGCGCAGCTCCTCCGGTCCTCCGCTCCTCCGCTCGCCGGCTTCTTCTTCCTTGTTGTGCCGGTGTCATGTGACCGGGCGCAGGAGATGACGTCATTTCCTGCGCGCGGTCACAGAAGCCGGCACAACAAGGAAGAAGAAGCCGGCGAGCGGAGGAGCGGAGGACTGGAGGAGCTGCGCCGGAAGGTGATGTATAAAGTGTTTGTTATTTTGACAGCTGCCGCAGCCTGGGGGCGACATGATAAGCAGGGGGGGCTGTTTATTACTACTGGGGCTGCTGGATACTACACTGGGGCTGTATACTACCACTGGGGCTGCTGGATACTACACTGGGGCTGTATACTACCACTGGGGCTGCTGGATACTACACTGGGGCTGTATACTACCACTGGGGCTGCTGGATACTACACTGGGGCTGTATACTACCACTGGGGCTGCTGGATACTACACTGGGGCTGTATATACCACTGGGGCTGCTGGATACTACACTGGGGCTGTATACTACCACTGGGGCTGCTGGATACTACACTGGGGCTGTATACTACCACTGGGGCTGCTGGATACTACACTGGGGCTGTATACTACCACTGGGGCTGCTGGATACTACACTGGGGCTGTATACTACCACTGGGGCTGCTGGATACTACACTGGGGCTGTATATACCACTGGGGCTGCTGGATACTACACTGGGGCTGTATACTACCACTGGGGCTGCTGGATACTACACTGGGGCTGTATACTACCACTGGGGCTGCTGGATACTACACTGGGGCTGTATATACCACTGGGGCAGCTGGATACTACACTGGGGCTGTATATACCTCTGGAGCTGCTGTATACTACCACTGGGGCTGTATATACCTGTGGGGCTGCTGTATACTACACTGGGGCTGTATATACCTGTGGGGCTGCTGTATACTACCACTGGGGCTGTATATACCTGTGGGGCTGCTGTATACTACACTGGGGCTGTATATACCTCTGGGGCTGCTGTACACTACCACTGGGGCTGTATATACCTGTGGGGCTGCTGTATACTACCACTGGGGCTGTATATACCTCTGGGGCTGCTGTATACTACCACTGGGGCTGTATATACTTCTGGGGCTGCTGTATACTACCACTGGGGCTGTATATACCTCTGGGGCTGCTGTATACTACCACTGGGGCTGTATATACCTCTGGGGCTGCTGTATACTACCACTGGGGCTGTATACTACCTCTGGGGCTGCTGTATACTACCTCTGGGGCTGCTGTATACTACCACTGGGGCTGTATACTACCTCTGGGGCTGCTGTATACTACCACTGGGGCTGCTGTATATACCTTTGGGGCTGCTGTATACTACCTCTGGGGCTGCTGTATACTACCTCTGGGGATGCTGTATACTACCACCGGGGCTGTATATACCTCTGGGGATGCTGTATACTACCACTGGGGCTGTATATACCTCTGGGGCTGCTGTATACTAACTACTGGAGCTGCTGCTGTATATACCACTGGGGCTGCTGCTGTATACTACCACTGGGGAGGCTGCTGTATACTACCATTGGGGGGCCTGTATACCACACTGCTAGGGGCTGTATACCTGTGCTGGAGTCCACCCTCGGCTTATACACGAGTCAATAGGTTTTCCCAGGTTTTGGGGGCAAAAGTAGGGGGGTCGGCTTATACACGGGTCGGCTTATACACAAGTATATACGGTAACAAAAATTGAATTGCCACACTACAGTGTAGGCACTACAGATAGGACCAGTTGAAGTGCCAGACAGGCACAAAGCGGGCTGTTGTCCACTGTTCTCCACTCCCCTCCCTGCAATCTGTATAATGGATCTGGAATAAAGGTGACTGTTTGCACAATTTATGGATGAGTGCCTTTATTTTTACTTCTATGATGGATTTGTTACAAAAATTGTATTGTATCATGGCAAATTATCTTATGGAAACGTACATGCTTAAATGTTACTTTGCTCAATGAATTCTACAAAAGAGCTGTCTAGGTGAGCTCAGAACTGGACAAAGTAGGTTAAACAGGAAAGAGAGGAGGTGATCTGTGACCATAATTGAGTGTGAAGCAACTATAAAAAGGAAATAAAAGAGCAATAGGGTCTTATCTCTTAAAACAATCTTATGTCAAAACAGATGTCACTGCTCACCTGGATTGGTTGTGTGATACACAACCAGAATAAGTGTACGGTATAGCTGCTGCAGGATCCACACTCCATGTATACTGTACATGATGGCAACACAAGGCGATCCCAAAGGGACAGCGTTAATCTGATCTGTGCTGTCATACGATGGAAGGTCCACAAGGATATGTCAAGTAATGGTGGCTTTATTTGACGCGTTTAGGAGCATTAGCCCCGCTCCTTACTCATGTAGGTTGGTTTCCTGAGGAAGGAGAGAGGATAATGCTCTGAAATGCGGCAAATAAAGCCACCATTACTTGACAGATCCCTGTGGTCCTTCCATCGTACAAAAGCACGGATCAGATAAACACTGTCCATTTGGATTCATAATTGATTGTGACTCATCTGTCCAGGCTACAGTGCCATGCCAACTTCCCTCTCCCTAAATAGAAAATCTGCCGACACTTCCTAACTTACAAGTCTGAATAGGTGCATGCCGAACATAATTTACAGTATAGTATAACAAAAACTGTTGCAGCCTAAAATGCTGATGGATGCAAACAGTCAATGCAGAAATATGAGTATGCATTACTGCTTAAAAAAACACATAATAAAAAATGTAAAAAATGTAGATACTTAACAAACAATAAAAGGCCAACTTTATTTGAGCCCAGTAATCAACGTCACGGGGTATCTCTCCACTGAGTCCTAGCCTATTAAATACCTCTATTAGTGTCAAAAGACCTCCTATATATGGACAGAAAGGGACCTGCTAAGAGGGAAATAAAAACACCTAAAGCAACTGGGAGGAGTGCACAGACACAGGGCATGACCCTATAGTCCAAAATAGAAAATCTGCTGACATTAGTCTGAATGGGTGTACTTGTATACTGAACATAACATACTGTATTTTATAGCAAAAACAGCTGCTCTCTAAAATGCTGAGAGATCCAAATAGTGAATATGGAGCTATAAAGATGCATAACTGCTTGGGAAAAAAACATAATGAAAAATTGGAAAAATTGAATTACTTAGGCTGGAATCACCTTGTCCTTGTGATATGCAACTAAGTTGGACGCGTCACAGATAATTAACGTGGAATAGCCTGTCCCCCTCTCTGGATAGGAGCGTCAGCTACTTATGTTTCTAAGGCTGGCTTCAGACTTGCAGATGCATCTGCAGCGTTTTGCAGATGCATCTGCAAGCATCTGCATGCAGACCGCGGCCCCTATGTTTATGATGGAGCGCACGGCGGTCTGCAGATCCGCCGTGCGCTCCATCATAAACATAGGGGCCGCGGTCTGCATGCAGATGCTTGCAGATGCATCTGCAAAACGCTGCAGATGCATCTGCAAGTCTGAAGGCAGTCTAAGCAAGCTCCTCACTCCTGTCCAGAAAGGGGGGGAGGCCATTCCACGTTAATTATCTCTGACACGTCCGACTAAGTTGCACATCACACGGACAGTGTAATTCCAGCCTCAGCAAACATCATGGTGTATCTCTCTACTGACCCAATACAGAGATAAACTGTGACGTTGGATACTGGGCTCAAATAAAATTGGTATTTTTTTGTTTGCTAAGTATCTCAACTTTTTCCTTTTTGTATTGTTTTTCCTAAGCAGTAATGCATGTTCATATTTCTGTATTAACTGTTTGCATCCCTAAGCAGTTTAGAGTGTACCGTAACTTTTTTGTTATCGTTCCCTTTCCCTAGCACCTTTCTTTGCAGTAGTCCACTCTGAAAATCTTTGGTAACCCGGTGAACGCTTCTGATATCATCACCCAAGGACTTTTAAGGCTGTCTTTGTCTAGGTACTTGGGTACTAAGTACTGTTGTTTAAGTTGTCTAAAGTTTTTCAGGACTTTCTTGTTATTTCACTTGGTCCAGCTCCAGCCAGGTGTATGTCGTATACTTACCCACTTATATTCTAGTTCAATCCTGTTTAATTAGGTGATAGATTCACAAATCTGTCAGCAAGTTACCCATTTTTCATATATGGTATGTTCTCACCTGGTATCTGCCATCAAAGTAACAAATCTGTTCAAGTGAAGCACCAGTTTGCCAACACTTCATTGCATTTCTGCAATTAATAATTGCCTTACTGAAATATTCCCAACTACATTTACTTCTCTGATACATTGCTGTCATTAACTGTTGCCCTACTGAAAGATACAAGTTTGCACGTAGTTCTCAGTTACTCCTATGTTTATCAGGGAAGACACAGTTGCCATAATACTACATGGATGACTATGGACTGTACATTACACTATATGAATGACCATAGGCTATGCATTGTACTATATTATTCTTATAATTCTTATTATTATTTATTTATAGAGCACCATTGATTTGATTGTGCTGTACATGAGAAAGAGATACATACAAACAAGATAAAAAATACAATGAACAAACTAACAGTGACAGACTGGTATAGAGGGGAGAGAGGACCCTGCCCTTGCTGGCTTACATTTTACAGGGCAATGGGGAGGGAAACAGTAGGTTGGGTCTGCTCGGGTGGTGGTGGAGCGCCAGGTCCAGTGGTGGTGAGGTGGCACCGTAGTCATTGCAGGCTGTAGACTGTTCTGAAGAGATGGGTTTTCAGGTTCCGCTTGAAGCTTCCGAGAGTGGGGGACAGTCGGACGTTGTGAGGTGCAGAATTCCAGAGGATGGGGATGCTCGGGCGAAGTCTTGCTGGGGTTAGATGAGGAACGTACAAGTGTGGAGGAAAGGAAGAGGTCTTGGGAGGATCGAAGATTACAAGTTGGATGATATCGGGAGATTAGTTTAGAGATATCTGTGCAGGACAGATTGTGGACAGCTTTGTAAGTCAATGTTAGTAGTTTGAATTGAATGCGCTGGGGAATTGGGAGCCAGTGGAGGGATTTGCAGAGGGCAGAAGTGGAAGAGCAGCGAGGAGAGAGGTGGATTAGTCGGGCAGCAGAGTTAAGAACAGATTGGAGAGGAGCAAGAGTGTTAGCAGGGAAGCCACAGAGGAGGAGGTCGCAGTAGTCGAGACGGGAGATGATGAGGGCATGCACTAGTAGTTTAGTAGATTGAGGGTTGATGAAGGGACGGATTCTAGAAATATTTTTGAGTTGGAGGCTGCAGGAGGTGGTGAGAGCTTGAATTTGTGGTTTGAAAGATAAGGCAGAGGACTATGGAGGACTATGGGCTGTGAGTTATACTATATGGAGGACTATGAGCTGTGCATTATACTATATGAAGGACTATGGGCAATGCATTAAACTATAGGGAAGACTATGTGATGTGTATTATACTATATGAAGGACTATAGGCTGGGCATTATTCTACAGTTAGGGCCAGAAATATTTGGACAGTGACACAAGTTTTGCTATTTTAGCTGTTTACAAAAACATGTTCTGAAATACAATTATATATATAATATGGGCTGAAAGTGCACACTCCCAGCTGCAATATGAGAGTTTCCACATCCAAATCGGAGAAAGGGTTTAGGAATCATAGCTCTGTAATGCATAGCCTCCTCTTTTTCAAGGGACCAAAAGTAATTGGACAATGGACTCTAAGGGCTGCAATTAACTCTGAAGGCGTCTCCCTCGTTAACCTGTAATCAATGAAGTAGTTAAAAGGTCAGGGGTGGATTCCAGGTGTGTGGTTTTGCATTTGGAAGCTGTTGCTGTGACCAGACAACATGCGGTCAAAGGAACTCTCAATTGAGGTGAAGCAGAACATCCTGAGGCTGAAAAAAAAGAAAAAATCCATCAGAGAGATAGCAGACATGCTTGGAGTAGCAAAATCAACAGTTGGGTACATTCTGAGAAAAAAGGAATTGACTGGTGAGCTTGGGAACTCTAAAAGGCCTGGGCGTCCACGGATGACAACAGTGGTGGATGATCACCGCATACTTTATTTGGTGAAGAAGAACCCGTTCACAACATCAACTGAAGTCCAGAACACTCTCAGTGAAGTAGGTGTATCTGTCTCTAAGTCAACAGTAAAGAGAAGACTCCATGACAGTAAATACAAAGGGTTCACATCTAGATGCAAGCCATTCATCAATTCCAAAAATAGACAGGCCAGAGTTAAATTTGCTGAAAAACACCTCAAGAAGCCAGCTCAGTTCTGGAAAAGTATTCTATGGACAGATGAGACAAAGATCAACCTGTACCAGAATGATGGGAAGAAAAAAGTTTGGAGAAGAAAGGGAACGGCACATGATCCAAGGCACACCACATCCTCTGTAAAACATGGTGGAGGCAACGTGATGGCATGGGCATGCATGGCTTTCAATAGCACTGGGTCACTTGTGTTTATTGATGACATAACAGCAGACAAGAGTAGCCGGATGAATTCTGAAGTGTACCGGGATATACTTTCAGCCCAGATTCAGCCAAATGCGGCAAAGTTGATTGGACGGCGCTTCATAGTACAGATGGACAATGACCCCAAGCATACAGCCAAAGCTACCCAGGAGTTCATGAGTGCAAAAAAGTGGAACATTCTGCAATGGCCAAGTCAATCACCAGATCTTAACCCAATTGAGCATGCATTTCACTTGCTCAAATCCAGACTTAAGACGGAAAGACCCACAAACAAGCAAGACCTGAAGGCTGCGGCTGTAAAGGCCTGGCAAAGCATTAAGAAGGAGGAAACCCAGCGTTTGGTGATGTCCATGGGTTCCAGACTTAAGGCAGTGATTGCCTTCAAAGGATTCGCAACAAAATATTGAAAATAAAAATATTTTGTTTGGGTTATGTTTATTTGTCCAATTACTTTTGACCTCCTAAAATGTGGAGTGTTTGTAAAGAAATGTGTACAATTCCTACATTTTCTATCAGATATTTTTGTTCAACCCTTCAAATTAAACGTTACAATATGCACTTGCATTCTGTTGTAGAGGTTTCATTTCAAATCCAATGTGGTGGCATGCAGAGCCCAACTCGCAAAAATTGTGTCACAGTCCAAATATTTCTGGCCCTAACTGTATATGGAAGGCTATGGACTCTGCATTATATATGGAGGAACATTATACTATATGGAACAACATGGGGGATGCATTATATATGGGGGGTGCATTATGTTATATGGAGGACTATATGGGGCATTATACTATATGGAAGACTGTGGGCTGTGCATTATACTATATGGAGGACCATGGGTGCTGTATTATATATAGAGGACTATAGAAGGTGCATTAAATTATATGGAGGGCCATTGAGGGTGAATTATATACTATAGAGGATAGTAGGGGTGCACTACACTATATGGAAGACTATGGGGGTTTATTATACCATATGGAGGACTATGGGGAGTTTATTATACTATAGAAAGGACTATTGGGTGTTCATTATACTATATGGAGGACTATGGGGTTTTCATTATACTATATGGAGGACTATAGAGTGTGCATTATACTGTATGGAGGACTATGGGGTACATTGTACTATATGAACGACTATATAGGGGGTACATTATATTATGTGGAGGACTGTGGGGAGTGCATTACACTCTGCAGAGGACAATGTGGACTGAATTATACCATATGAATGATTATAGGCAATGCATTATAATATATAGAGGAATATGGCAGATTAATTAAATGTGGAGGGTGCATAATATTATATGGAGGACTTTGAGATGTGTAATACTATATGGAGAACTATGGGGTGCTCTATAATATTTGGAGGACTATGGAGAGTGCATTATACCATATTGAATGGGGACAATGGGGAGTTCATTATACTATATAGAGGACTATGTGGGGCCCATTATACCATATGAAGGACTATAGGGGATGCATTATACTATATGGAAGGCAATTTGAGGCCAATTATACTACATGGACGGCTGTGTCAGGGCCATTATATTTGGAGGGCTATGTGGAATCCATTAAACTATTTGGAGGCCTATGTGGGGACCATTATAATATTTGGAGGTCTCTGAGTGAGCCTATATATGACACGCACACTCCAGGGCTGGGGGTACTTATTACCGGGCCATTTCTTCCAGTTCTTTTTGGGGGAATGTCAAGGTGGCCACCCGGCTCCGTGACCCTGGGGTTTCATTTTAATAAAGGGGGTGATGTTGGGGAAAGTCTGAGGGAATAAGGGATATTCATGACGCTATTGTGGTACGCTGCCAGGGCGGCCACCTCCGCTGCTGCAGATCCTCTGGGGATGATGACCGGCAGCTTAGATAGTCCTGCTCCCCACAGGTGGAGCGCATTCCCCAGGGCAGCGGAGTGATTTCCCCCGGCTCGTACTATGGTCACTTGGTCTGCAGTACCCTCAATGTCTCAGGTGGCCTCTGCGGCCGATAGTCGCCGCTAATAAAAGTCTCACACACCACAGCTGCAGTTCCGTTACTTTTACTTAGGTATTAAATATGGCCGCTGGGTACGCTCTCCGGTACTTTTACTCTTTCTCCAGAGCCGGGTCGGTACAGTCAAGCCACGATTGGTGCCCTATACTCTACTTTCTCTGTGTTACAGTCTCTGGTGGGTCTCGTCTCTCTGCGTTATAAGTGGTAACTTTCATCTGAGGTGAGTGGGTCGTTGCTCTGCCCCACAGGCTCTCAACGCCCTCCGCTACACAGAGTTCAGGTTCCGGTAACCACGGATGCTTATGTGTGTCCCAGACACCATTAAGATCCCTCCTGGGCACTGCTCCATAGTTCGGCCACCTTCCCCAAGATGTTTCGGGTGTTCGGCCACAGCTGAGGCCTCCGGTTTTGGCTTGGGCTTGAAGCTTCCACACCGTCTGCAGGGCCGCTCCCTGTGTCCTCCACAAACCCTTCTGTCTCGTCAGATTCAGGCGTAAGGGGGTTGATGCCTCGTCCACACCTTTAAGTCCCTTCTCTCTGTTTCTACTGGTTAGTTCTTTCCTTCCCGCGGGCGAGCATGGTGGTGTAGCTTCAACCCGCGGGAGTCGGCACCACACCGCCTCTACACTCTTGACTACCACTACTCCGTCAGTTGATGTTACTCGCTCCTCTGCTGAACTGAACTAACTGCTCCTCTAACACTGTCACGTCCCCCTTTTGTGCCCTGGTTCCTCCCTCAGGGTCCACCCATTATCTCAGGGGCCCATCACTACATGTGTGCTGTGTTGTGTTGTTGTGGCTCAACCATGCCATCCCAACACTTTGAGAACAGGAGCACCACACTTCCTAACCACAGAAGTACAGTACCTCTGGTGGCGGATTACCCGGAGGGGTGCCACATATACTTTATGGAGGGCTATTTAAGGGGCATTATACTGTATGTGAGCAATTATACAGTGTTAACAATTCTATGGGGTCCATCATACTGTGCATAGGGCTGTTTGAGAGCCATTATACTGTTTGGAAGACTAGTGGGAGCCTTAATAGAGTGTGGAGTACCGTGGAGGCCATTATACTGTATATACAGGAGGTCCATAATACTGTATGGAGGGGTGTGAGGTGGTCACAATTGGGGAATATACTGTAGGTGCCACCATACTTGCGGGTGTGGTTGGGTACAGTAGGGTAATCATGCTATGCATGTGGAGGGCAATGTAGAGGAATTTACTCATGTGATATCATACGATGTTTGCGGGGCACTTTTGTTGGCATAATACTTTATTGGTGCAATGAAAGAGAAAGCTAGGGGCGCCAATAGGAGAAGAATTACGTTGAAGGATGAAAAGATTGTGACATATGCTATTACATCACCCAGCCAAATATTCTTGTTTTGGGGGAGGGGGCCCACTTAGCCCTTCTGCTATGGGGCCAATGATTTTAATGTACGCTCCTTCCAGTTTCCTATAGTGCTACTGTTTTTTCGTATATTTCCACACCTGGCTCTTCTTTATCTGTGCTCTGTAACCTGCTTATTTGCCTGCGTTTCTGCATACCCTGTTGTTGTGGTGCAGCCTGATTCACGAGTCGTCTTTCAGGACCCACTCTGCTGCAGTCGACTCTGGTCCGTGCTGCACACCCAGACCTATGGATTACACAATCCATCTCACCCAGTTTGCCCATAACACCTATTTTTAATGATGCATCTTGTGTGTTCTGTTGTTTCGTAGGAACACACTATACTATCATTAGTACAAAGCAAAAAAGTATGACTCCAACATTAGGTTTAGAAGCCCATATGAAAACTGAAAGATTTCAGAATATTTTAGATATCTTGATTACTACAATGTTTTTCAAAAAAATACATTGTGAATTTAGTATTAAAATCTGATTTTAACAGTGGATCATTTTCTAATGACAGAGTCCTTCTAAATTGTGAAATGATCAAGGAAGATTTAGAACTGATGAGTCAAAGTGATACAATCTGCACGCGGACATGAGTTCAAAGAGGTTCGTAACAAATCAATATGTTGCCTTTATTCCTAAGCAGCAATTTTTATCAAGGATTTCTGAAGTCATCAGGAGTAGACGGAATTGGTTTATCCTCTTATGGTATTGAGTGAGGTATTTCAGTAGTATCATATGATAGTATTGTATACAAGTATGTGCTAGGTAATTCCATTAATATAATAGCCACTGGGGCTTAACTTGTCATCCAGGTTGATTTTATTGATCAGGAGCGCTGATCTCTTTCTCAGGATCTCAGGATGGGATGTTCTAAAATCAATGGAATTATAGAAGAACATTTTCCCTTATCTGTTCACCCAATTGGTAAAATAGAATCATGCAGAGATAACTTGTGAAATAACGACAGCCAGGCATTGTGCACTTAACCGGAGACTTTGCTTCCACCTATAGAATGGATTGAACATTAAGATTAGCGGTATTAATAATGACAATAATAAAAGATGTTTGCTATAAAGCCTGATGATTTTACAGATGACTCGATGAAGATTCGAGAACTGTAACCATTAACTATACTCTTCATATATTGATGACAAATATATTGATGTATTTTTCATTTAAGATAGATTTTATCTATGTACTTAATCAATTTTCTATTGCATTGAACCAAAAAAAATACCGACTACGTATTGTTGAAATACCTACTTTTGATCCCATAAAAACATGATAGTATATTTAATAGGTTGGCCAGACACTTTAGATTCTTCTACCAGAACTTCCATTCATCTGATATCTATTCTGTATGTATTCTAATAATAAAAAGGGAATGAGTTATGCTACGACACATGGCACAGTTTTAGCCATCATGTATAGCCATTTAATATCAGATGCAAACAAGGTTATATTATGAGCATATTGCAATCTATCAATGGCATACAATAGATCTATACAATCAAGTTCCTAATTTTTTTTTTTTCCATAGTAGCTTTGTTGTGTTTATGAGTATGAACAATGTAGAAGAAAAACCTTAATAATGAAGCAGAGCCTGAATCAAGATTTCCATACCCACAGCCAAGAGATTAAAAAAGTAAATGAAACCATCAGGACCTATGATGTTGTCTCTTTGTTGGGGGGCGGTGCGAGGCTCAAATAGCTACAGGCCTTGTAAGCGGAGCAGCCTTGGCCGGTACCTTAGTGCAACCGTTTTTCATACAGTCTTATTCTTCAGGAGACAATGCAGACACGGGGTCTATTATCTTTGCAAACAGTCTTTTGTTTGAACAGTCGTGAATATCACAAGTACACATCGCCAATGTTACTTTCACGGGGTGGTTTACTTCAAGATAATTTGAGGCAGACTGCTCCACTCGTTCCAGCACTTCTACTGTTAATTCTAGGCCCTTGTTCTCTCTTTTCAACACCACATTGTTTCTTCGTGAAATCATACAGTCTATCAAGGCTTCAGCCTTTTCCCGCCCATCTATTTAAAGAACAACCAAGGCAACCGTTTAGACATAGTTCATTAACCGGTAGCACTGTGATGACCTGTTCGCCCGAGTCTATGTTGAAGTCCACTGCAATACATACCGGAGGGGATAGTTGAATCCTAGGGGCCCGCCTAAGGCAGGGCTCAAGCACCAATGCAGAGAGGGTTTCACTCATGCACATCCTGGGCCCATGTCCCAATTATTGTACTCCAATCCTACGGTAACCCAGAGGGGCTGGCCAAATTAAATGCTGAGCTTTTCACCACTGCATTCCACAATATTCTTCCTCCTTTTCTCCTGCTAAAACTACACTACATGCCCGCTTTGTTAACTAGGCCCCACCCATAACCCCCACCCATTAACCAGATTTTGCTGATAGTTGGGAAAGTACAGACGTATCACAGGAGGTGATAGACCTGAGTCTCTGCAGTAATTGAGCTTTGATCTGGTCACTTATAGGGAGCAAACCTGTGTCTATGCAGTGGGGCTTGGGAGACTGAAATAAATTAAAGGCTTTTACTGTAGAGATGTTGAACATCCATGAAGGCTAGTTGCCCTGTTGGTCTAAGGTGTGGCCCACTAGTACAGATCTGAACAATACAGGACTAGACTTAACAATTATGAAGTAAACATTAATTTTATCTACTAGTGTGTGTTGAATCCCCTATTACCTTTACACCAGTGGCATAACTAGAGTCTGAAGGGCCCCAGTGCAAAATTTTGACCTGGGCCCCCCCTTCCCCCGCACGCCCACATTGGTCAGATGTCTGGGTCCCATGTAACGTTCTAAGTCTTATAAAGACTCACGAATTGACCCCTCTCCCCTTCATTATGTATTAATGTCCCTCATCCTGCTATATATGGTGATGGGGATTTGTAACATGACACCACCTTTGGTACCTGGTAATAGGGTTACCAGCACTGCAGCCGGCTGCTGAGGTGATGGAAATGCAGCTTTGATAGTACAGC
The DNA here is from genome assembly GCA_033576535.1 of Allobates femoralis. Taxonomy (NCBI): domain Eukaryota; kingdom Metazoa; phylum Chordata; class Amphibia; order Anura; family Aromobatidae; genus Allobates; species Allobates femoralis. The sequence goes on from JARQOC010000004.1 coordinate 130,234,606, forward strand.
TCCCCACAGGTGGAGCTTTACCTGAGGGCAGCGGGGTGGATGAGAGGAGTAGTAGTCCTCAACTCTGTGATGCTGTAGACGCCCTCCGGGCGACGGATGAAAGGAGACCAGACACCAGATCAGTTCAAATAGTTCTTTACTGGCACCAGGTGAAATCGGTACACAGTACAGTCTGGGTTAACCGGGGACCGTAGCCGCGGATTTTGGAGGCTTTTCCAGAGTCCGTCAGAGGTGGCTTTCAAATGGCACTCCTGGTCTTTTTCCCTTCTGGGCCCTGATGGCCTTCTGTACTCCAATTCGTGAGTCTAGTCTCTAGTCCTCGGTTTCTGTTGCCTAAAGTCTCTCTACTTCTGAGGCATCGTGAACCCAGCTGCGGGACTGATGTTGGACTGCTTGATGGGTGCTGTGGCTCCCTTATGCCAGGCCTACAGCCTGCCGGTCTGCAGTTACGGGTAAACCGTTAACTAAATGCCTTGGTTCCGGTGTACCTGGGTCTCCAGCTGGCTCCGACCAGTCCTGGAGTGGCCCCCTTCTCTGTCTGGGTCACCCCTCTCCTAAGAGGTGCCCTCCTCTCACGGCCGCAAGGTCCCCTGCATCCGTCTTCCTTGCTGTCTCACACCGTCTGACTAACTAGCTTCTTAACTGTCACTCCTCGTCTCCCGCTCTTCTAGGCTCCACCCCCTAGGACCTACTGAATATACGGTCCCCTGTACTAAGGTGGCCTATTGTATGGGTGTTGGGTCCAGACTCTGTAGGTTTCTCCATATCCACGGCTACGGAGGCACTACACCTTCTGTTTGGAGTGCAGTATTCTGTGAGTGTGTGAGTGTGTGCGTGTGTGAGTGTGTGCGTGTGTGAGAGTGTGTGTGTATGAGTGTGAGTGAGTGTGTGTGAGTGTGTGTGTTCTATGTTAAATTTAAATGGAGAATGTCCTGTGACAGATATACTAAGTGGATCAACCATGCTTTTAATAATAAAATGTAACTTTTAGAGGCCTTTCACATCAGCTTTTTCACTGATGTGCGGCAGATCCGGCAGATTTACCGCATCTGTCGCCTAATGGCCACACTTGCGGCGCACTTGTGGCAAGCCCCATGCATTGTCTATGGGGCTTGTGGTCCAGTGCAGGAAGTGTGGTTCTGCCGGATGAGGCAGATCTGGCACCTGCGGCCGCCAAAATAAAACGCAGCTTGCAGCTTTTTTTTCATGGCCACAAGTGCGGCGAGGGGTTTAGCCAACATGACCATATTGCAGCCTCCATAACTCAATAGGAGGCCACAGCTGGACACAATAAAAGTTGTTTTCACAGGTATGAGGGGTCAGTCTGGGCACAGGGGTTACTAGAACCACATTTACATTATGCGTAAGCTGGTGGGCACAATTTAAAATGGGTAACAGGTTCCCTTTAAAGTGACAATAATCTATTACCACACTATCTCCAGTTGTCTTCAGTAACTGGGACCTGTTGAACTGTGTTTGTTGTTATGCAATTGATCTGTTTTAATGGGGAAATATTCGAGAACCAGACATCTTGTAATGGTGCTATAGAGGAAGGGATAGAAAAGTAGCTGTCAAACTCAATTGCCTTATTCAATGCAGTTTCCTTTCATTAGAAAGTGGGGGAGTTTAGCAGCCCCATAACTATTGGCAAATATCTAATGGCTTTGACAATTTTCAGAGACTATAATGTATAGACCCGCGTTACATGACATGCACTGCGTTCAGCGAGCGCTCTTCCATTCTACCTTTAGCAGCATCTACCAGTCAACAATCTTCTATCATCTCTCACCTCTGCTATTGCATCTCTTTTAGGTTAAAAAGGGGATATTTGGATGATTTTTACTGGTTTGTCAGGGTCACAAGTTAGAATCCAAGGAAATTCTAAAATAGCAAGTGCTGTAGAACTAAATAATATGGCAATCAGCCTTTCTAGAACCAGGCTCACCTTGTCAGAGAGGCAAATGCAGTTTCTCCCAACATGGGAAGATATGACTTCTAATCAATAGTTCATAGAGATGACCTGGCCTTTCTCAGATAATATTCACAGAAAGCCGCCAGGCAATGCATCTTGAATTAATACCTTTGAAAATGATAAATGTTCGAATTCCCCAGTCATTTTATGGACTTGAATTTTAAGGAGCGCTGTATGCGCGATTTGCATAGAAATCAAAGGCAGACTCTTTACCTTGGGGGCCATTTATCAAGTTTCTCTTGATAATTTGATTAAAGAAAGAAAAAACACCTGATTTATCTGTAAACCAGTGGTAGCGGCAACACTTATTATTACTCTCAGTATTATTATAGGAAATGTTATACATAGTAATTCATACAAAGCCATCATGGTCCTGTATATTATAGGAGTTAAATGATATACACTTATAGATGTAATAAACTTAAAGGTATATTCCCACTAATAAAGTTAATTTTAAGGTTAATTTTAACCTATAGATCTTGGAATAATTTTCACAATTGGATATATTTAAATGAGATGTTCCTGTGCTGAGATAATCTTATATATATGTGTCCTTGCTATGTACTGTGTAGTGGATGTGTCTGACCGTACAGGGACATAGTCTGATTATACCACATGCCCTGTGCTGAGATAATCTTATATATGTGTCCCTGCTATGTACTGTGTAATGGATGTGTCTGACCGTACAGGGATATGGTCTGATCATACCACATCTCCTGTGCTGAGATAATCTTATATATATGTTTCCCTGCTATGTACTATGTAATGGATGTGTCTGACCATGCAGGGACATGGTCTGATTATACCACATGTCCTGTGCTGAGATAATCTTATATATGTGTCCCTGCTATGTACTATGTAATGGTTGTGTCACATATATAAGATTATCTCAGCATAGGAGATGTGGTATGATCAGACCATATCCCTGTACAGTCAGACACATCCATTACACAGTACATAGCGGGGACACATATATAAGATTATCTCAGCACAGGAGATGTGGTATGATCAGTCCATGTCCCTGTACAGTCAGACACACCCATTACACAGTATATAGCAGGGACACATATATAAGATTATCTCAGCCCAGGAGATGTGGTATGATCAGACCATGTCCCTGTACGGTCAGACACATCCATTACACACTACATAGCAGAGACACATATATAAGATTATCTCAGTACAGGAGATGTGATATGATCAGACCATATCCCTGTACAGTCAGACACATCCATTACACAGTACATAGCGGGGACACATATATAAGATTATCTCAGCACAGGAACATTTCTTTAAAACATCCGATTGTGGAAATTATTATTATTCCAAGATCTATTGATTTAAATTAACTTTGTGGGAAAACCTCTTTAATTTTATACTTTAATTGATCAATTTGTAAGTGTGTGCAACATACCCTTTTTCCCCTAAAATAAGACAAGGGTAATATTGTATGGGACTATTGGGGTTTGCAATGGGATGATGGTAAAAATAAGACACCCCCTGAAAATAAGACATATTACATTTATGGAGCAAAAAGTAATATAAGAGAGTGTCTTGTTTTTGGGGGAAAGAGGGTAGTAGATACTAGGGGTCTGTTACATTACGAGTCAGCCCCTGTATTCTGAAGTAAAATCTTACAGGACTCAATGTGGCATCACGATAAGTTGGGTTAAGTACCAAACTTAAGTGAAAAATGTTATATTACTCCATAAGACAAGAAAAAAGAGGGGGGGGACAAGAGGCGCAATAGTGCCCTTATCACTAGACACTGATGGGTGTAATGGTGAGTAATTAAATCTGCTCACCTGGTCCAGTTGTGAGACCCACAACTGGTTTGAAGGCTTATTGGTAATGTCCTGATGGCTGCTGCTGGACTCCCACCGGCCACACTCACGTGTTGGTTGTAACAATGCTTAGGGAAAAAAGGTGTGCTGTAGTCCGCGCTGCCAGGATCACTCACTCCAATAAATACGAGTAGAAAATCTTCATCAAAACCTCCTTTATTCTCCTACGCGTTTCAGTGCCCTCCTGGCACAGGAAGCTGCTGGGAGTGCGCTTTACAGCGCCGCACAGGAAACGCTGCAGACAGTGTTTCCTGTGCGGTGCTGTAAAGCGCACTCCCAGCAGCTTCCTGTGTGACTGGTTGGAAAGGTAAATATCGGGTAACTAGGGGCAGCGTTATCCAGCACCACGGTGATGGGAAAAGTACTAAGATAAAAGCGCAATCTGGTAGGCTAGGGTCAAAACGTAAATGTGACCCTAGCCTAAATCCTTATAAATCGATTTGCCATCAATAACCCCCAATTAAATCACAGTTCAAACAAACGGATCAAACTGTAAAGCTGCCAGCATATGGACAGCACACGGACAGCACACGGATAGCACACGGACAGCACACAGAGAGCACACAGAGAGCATTCGAACAGCACATGGACAGCACACAGATTGCATATGGACAGCACACTGATAGCACATGGTCAGCATACGGACAGCACACGGATTAATGCGAGTCTATGTGGTAGTACACATGAACGTTTTTAAACACAGACCAATTGTCTTCATGTAAAAAATCCCAGCTCGCCGTATTTTGACCTGTATTCTGGATCAGACCCGTCCATTATAAGTCAATGGAGGAAAACAGATCCCACCCAGGTGATCCTCTGTGCTATGCATTCTTCATGGACACATTACAATTATAAAGGTAGGAAGCTGTATTTGTTCTTTACTGTTTATTCATTTTGTCACATAAATCATGGATGCCATACAGATCAATATATGGATTTAAAATATGGACACATGGATAGCATACAGATTGCATTTAGATGACAATACGGATAAAAAAGTCATACTTTTTTTCTGGACATAAAACCAATGATTATGTGTGAATCCAGTCTGGATTATACTCTGTGGGTTGGTGCACTGTTCATTTATAAAATACACAGCACACAGATGTGTACAAGAGATTGGCTAGGGTCACACATGAGCCCTGGATCCACTAAAAGCATCCGTTTTTCAACTTAGAATTTTGTGAAAAACGGATCCATTAACGGATCCATTAATGGATCCATAGGCTCCAATGCAAATAACGGATTGTCTAAAGTGCACTAAAAAAACGCTATGCATCTCTGTAACGGGCACCAAAAACGCTGCTAGCAGTGTTTTTGGATGCAGTAAAGAAATGCATAGCTTTTTTTAACATGGGGCCCTATGGGAAACGCATCCGTTAATGCATTGCACATATAGGTATCATGCGTTAACGCATAGCGTTTTTGGGATGCAAACATGGCATTTTCCAAAAACGGAATCAGTTTTTGGAAAGGCAGAAAAACGGACTGCCATGTGTGACCCTAGCCAATCCCATTCATCGGCCTTGTTCACACACACCAATGCGTTTTTTAGCAGTTAGAAAAACACATCAGTTTTTCTAAGGATGCCAAATAGTGTCCTCTGATGGTCTGAACGTTTTTGAGTAGTTTTTGAATTTTGTCATTTTTTCATTAAAAACGCATGTGTTAACGCAGGTGCCTATATGTGCCTTGCGTTAACGCATGCATTTCCCATAGGGCCCCGTGTTAAAAAAAATGCACGCGTTTTTTTACAGCACCCAAAAAACGCTGCATGCAGCGTTTTTTTGAATGGGGAAGAAAAACGCAGGTGTAGCTAAAAAACGCATGTACACTTAAGTGTACCATGCTTTAACGCATCTGCGTTTTTTAAAAACTGCAAAAAAAACGCAGAAAGTGCCAAAAAAGCAGGTATGTGTGAGCAAGGCCATACATGGTAGAAGGAGCAGGTTTTCTATGCTTCAATTGATCGCAACTGATTTAAAACCTGTATCAGAGGCCTTGTTCACACATACCAATCCATTTTTTAGCCCTTAGAAAAATGGATCCGTTTTTCTAAGGGTGCCAATAGTGTCCCCTGAGGTCCTGAACATTTTTGGCAAGTTTTTGGACTTAGTAATTTTTTCATTAAAAACGCAAGCGTTAACGCAGGTGCCTATATGTCCCATGCGTTACCGCAGGTGCCTATATGTGCCATGCGTTTTTGGAATAGGAAAAAAAAGCCTAAAATGATCCCAAAAGCGGATTTAAGGCAAAAACGCATGGTATGTGTGAACAAGGCCATAGATAGACAGACAGACAGACAGACAGACAGACAGATAGATAGATAGATAAACAGATAGATAGATAGACAGACAGACAGACAGACAGACAGACAGACAGATAGATAGATAGATAGATAGATAGATAGATAGATAGATAGATAGATAGATAATAGAAAAAATGTTTCAGAGCAGCGCTTCAATCTACTTATATAATCGGGAGTTCTGGAATTCGGGCACTGTAGCCGAATCCCAGACTCCTTTGCGCGACTGCGAGCAATGACGCGCAGCGTCATTGCGAGCCGCTGCCGCATTACGCATCATCGCTCGCAGTCCCGCCGCACTACCTCACACCGCCGCCATCCTGGCAACCGTCGGCCCCGCAAGCCCGACGCTGCCCGGATGCCGGCGGTGCCTTCCGCCCCTCACCCTCTCACCGCTGGCGCCTCGGTGCTGTCCGACTTGCGGTGTAGGGGCTGTGGGCTGTGGGCTGTGGGCGGGTGACAGCAGCCACTCACATCCTCCTGTTGCCGCCGCCCGCCAATGGGAGTGAGAGGGGCGTGTCAGCCTGCAAATACTGACACGCCCCGGCAGCCAGTCACGTCCTCCTCTCGCCGCTCCCCGGAGCGGCCATACAGCACCCGGTACACGATTCTCCCAGGTACACCCTGCCCCCAGACTGTGCTCACCAGCCTCAGTCACCGCTCCTCATCCCCTCTAACACACACCGGCTCCCCGCCGCTCCCGGCCCACAGAGGCAAGAGGACGGCACATCCAAAAACCTGTGTATTATATATATATATATATATATATATACTGCAGAGTGCCATAACCCCTGTCCTGTGTATATATATATATATATATATATATATATATATATACACTGCAGAGTGCCATAACCCCTGTCCTGTGTATATATATATATATATATATATATACTGCAGAGTGCCATAACCCCTGTCCTGTGTATATATATATATATATATATATATATACACTGCAGAGTGCCATAACCCCTGTCCTGTGTATATATATATATATATATATATATATATACACTGCAGAGTGCCATAACCCCTGTCCTGTGTATATATATATATATATACACTGCAGAGTGCCATAACCCCTGTCCTGTGTATATATATATATATATATACACTGCAGAGTGCCATAACCCCTGTCCTGTGTATATATATATATATATACACTGCAGAGTGCCACAACCCCTGTCCTGTATATATATATATATATATATATATATACACTGCAGAGTGCCATAACCCCTGTCCTGTGTATATATATATATATATACACTGCAGAGTGCCACAACCCCTGTCCTGTATATATATATATATATATATATATATATATATCTCTACTTATATAATCGCCAGTTTTGGGATTCGGGCACTGTAGCCCAATCCCAAGATGCTTTGCGGCACTGCGAGCGATGACGCGCAGCGTCATCGCGAGCCGCAGCCGCACCACTGTAAATAAAAAAAAAAAAAATTCTCACCTCTCCCCGAGCCCCCGCCGTCTTCCTCCAGCCTCCCGGTGCCTGCAGAGCTCTTCTACACCAGTACAGGACCTGCGGTGATGTCAGAGTCACGTGACACCAGCTTACTCCATGGTAACCGCGGGTCACATCACTCTGACATCACCGCAGGTCCTGAACTGCTGTACAAGAGCTCTGCAGGCATCGGGAGCCTGCGGGAGCCACCGGGAGCCTGGAGGAAGACGGCGGGGGCTCGGGGTCATGTGAGCATAATATTTTTTTATTTTTTTTAACCCCTGCCTTGCTGGAGCGCCGCCACACACGCCTGTATACTCTGCCACCACCACAGACACCTGTATACTCTGCCACCACCACCACACACGCATATATACTCTGCCACCACCACAGATGCCTGTTACTCTGCCGCGACCACCACAGATGCCTGTATACTCTGCCGCCACCACCACGCATGCCTGTATACTCTGCCGCCACCACAGACACCTGTATACTCTGCCGCCACCACCACAGACACCTGTATGCTCTGCCCCCACCACCACACACGCCTGTATGCTCTGCCCCCACCACCACACACACGCCTGTATACTCTGCCGCCACCACCACACACGCCTGTATACTCTGCCGCCACCACCACACATGCCTGTATACTCTGATGCCACCACCACAGATGCCTGTATACTCTGCCACCACCACAGACGCCTCTATACTCTGCCGCCACCACACACGCCTGTACACTCTGCCACCACCACAGACATCTGTATACTCTGCCACCACCACAGCCGCCTGTATACTCTGCCACCACCACAGACGCCTGTATACTCTGCTACCCACAGACCCCTTTCTATACTCTGCTACCCACAGAGCCGCCTCTATACTCTGCTACCCACAGAGCCGCCTCTATACTCTGCTACCCACAGAGCTGCCTGTATACTCTGCTACGCACAGAGCCGCCTCTATACTCTGCTACCCACACAGCCGCCTCTATACTCTGCTACCCATACAGCCGCCTGTAAACTCTGCTACCCATACAGCCGCCTCTATACTCTGCTACCCACAGAGCCGCCTCAATACTCTGCTACCCACAGAGCCGCCTGTATACTCTGCTACTCACAGAGCCGCCTCTATACTCTGCTATCCACAGAGCCGCCTGTATACTCTGCTACCCACAGAGCCACCTGTACAATCTGCTACCCACAGAGCCACCTGTACAATCTGCTACCCACAGAGCCACCTGTACAATCTGCTACCCACAGAGCCTTCTCTATACTCTGCTACCCACACAGCGGCCTGTATAATCTGCTACCACAAACCCGCCTGTATACTCCGCTACCCACAGACCCGCCTGTATACTCTGCTACCCACAGAGCCTTCTCTATACTCTGCTACCCACACAGCGGCCTGTATAATCTGCTACCCACAAACCCGCCTGTATACTCTGCTACCCACAGACCCGCCTGTATACTCTGCTACCCACTGACCCGCCTGTATACACACAATTTATTTCACCCTGCTCCCGATGCAATTGCATCGGGCCTTTTTACTAGTATAGTATAACTAGGTGTTGATCAATCCTTGGCAGGGATCAGTTGCCAACTATACAGACCAGGAGGAAGGTCACTTGGCTGACCAAAACGTCGCCATATCATGCCTGAAGGTCAATAAAGGCACAGAGAAACATCCTACAAAGAGTGCTGCAGACCCCTTTTTTTCATATAGATAGATAGATAGATAGATAGATAGATAGATAGATAGATAGACAGACAGACAGACAGATAGATAGATAGATAGATAGATAGATAGATAGATAGATAGATAGATAGATAGATAGATAGATATGGAATATCAAAACATTGGAACAGCACTATATAATAAAAAATCGGGTGCAAGCTCATCCTACCATCACCAAGGTATTTTAGATATATTCAAAAAACGGACAGCAGCACATCCTTTTCAGTGATAATATGTCCAGGAATAAATCCACGTGTTATCACTGAAAAGGATGTGCTGCTGTCCGTTTTTTGAATATAGATAGATAGATAGATAGATAGATAGATAGATAGATAGATAGAGAAAGAAATGAGGCTGCAGCACACGACTTTAGAAAAGTTCAGCCTTTAATGGCTTCTTATGGCATTAGAATAGCGACGTTTCGGTCCTCAGACCTTCCTTTTTTCTATAGATAGATAGATAGATAGATAGATAGATAGATAGATGATATGTACATGATAGATAGATAGATAGATAGATAGATAGATAGATCGATAGATAGATAGTAGATAGATTGATATTAAAGTGTTAAAGTATGTAAAAAGAAATGTATTAATGTTTCAATGTAAATGGAGTAATACCTACCACAAAAAGAGATTATATTTCTATTTCAAATATACAGGTTATCGCAAATGGTTATTACAGGTGATTAGTGTGAGAACCTGTGGCATCACTGATGAGGACCATCTCTGCAGCCCTTGTTTGATGTGTGGATTTTACCTTCCTGGGGTTTTAGTTTTGTCTGGAGGAATATGCAGTCAGATAAATAATTCTCCTTTCAAATTCACATGAGCTGTAACTTAAGAGAAGATTCTCACCAGAGTAAATGGCTGAATGTAAAGTGATGTTTCAGCAGATCTTTTCTGATGATGACCTGGATGGTAAATGTTGGGCACATCTCATTGTTACACTGAGCAGCTTTGTCTTTTTTATCCTCATTTGAAAGGCAGTTGTCTTGTGTTAAGCACAAATTGTCGCAGTAACATTTAATATCAGCACGTTTCAGGCTGTGATGACCAGTAATGTCAGGCTGCTGCTTACTGCAGAACAAGGCTGGTCTGACAATTTATAAAGTAAGTTCTACAAGTCGCACGATTTAAAGTACATACTTCTTTTTATTTAACATATTAAACTTCCAATTATTTCGTTTTCATTTTTCTAACGATGTATATGATGATAAATTCCTTTCTATTCCTCTGAAATGCTCATTCTGCGAATGTATTACTCATTTCACTACAAACTCTTATTCCCTTCCACCTTCTGTAAATCTTGAAGAGATTGCTCCCTTTATCTGCACATGAGCATCTCCCGCAATTAATTAATATTACAAAGAATTAATGAATGTATTGAAATGAATATTTTGTGTTTTATGTATTATTTTGTAATAAATGGAAAAACTGAGCGCCCAGAAGATACTCAGCGGAGTTGAGTGTGTAATTAAGGCAAAATATAGTTAATCGGACTCCCTAAACCTTTGACACCGAGCTAATTAAGAAATAATATCATCATCTAGACGGTTGCCCATATCACCTTTTACTGTTTCTGTTGGGGGAAAATGCTCTTAATTTTCACAAAACTAAAGATGAACTCATTAAAATGATTAAGTAGCAAAATCGTGCTAAATTCATCATTCAGTTCACAAAAGGTAACTATATCTATGTGTATATATAATTAAATATATATTTACTATGTGTGTACATATGTAGTAGGTGTGTAAATGTATATACATCTCTAGATAGATAGATATTATATATATATATACATACATACATACATAGGTATTATATATATACATATATATAGAAAGAGATATGTATTACCCATCTATGTGTATATAATGTGTTTACGTCTATCTATATACACATAGGCATTACATAAGTGTGTATATACATATGTAAATAAAAAAATATATAAATATATATATATATATATATATATATATATATATATACAAATATATGTGTACATTTATAGACAGATACATGTAAACATATAATATTTAGATATACACATAGACAGGTATTGTATATAGGTGTATATATATATATATATATATATAATACCTATCTATCTGTGCAAATACAGATAGAGACATGTAAACATGTAATATGTATAATATATGTATGTATACATAGATGGATAGGTAGTTTAATTATATATACATATATATATATATTATATATATATATATATATATATATATATATTAAACTACCTATCCAAATGTATATATATATATG
>JARQOC010000004.1:130884163-130932158 GCA_033576535.1 Allobates femoralis
ATTTTTCTCTGTGTTGTGTTTTTTTTAAAACAATTTAATAGAAATTCATGGCGGTCATGTCTAATATTGGCGTGACCGCCATAAATTTCGGGCTTAGGGCCAGCTGAAAATACAAAGCTGGCCCTAACCTCTTTATTACCCAGCGTGCCACCGCAACCAGGGCCGCTGGAAGAGCGGGGTTCAGCACCAGAGGATCTTCTGGGGCGGCTGCGGGCTGCAATTTGCAGCGGCGGGTGCCCAGGAAGCTTGGGCATCCCTGCGCTGCAGATTCCAGCCCCCAGCTGCTTAGCTGTACCTGGCTAGACATAGAAATTGCACGGAGCCCCACGCATTTTTTTTAAACTATTTCATGAAATTCTGAGATTCTGACTCTGACTCTGAGACTCTGACTGTGAGACTCTGACTCTGAGACTCTGACTCTGAGACTCTGACTCTGAGACTCTGACTCTGAGACTCTGACTCTGACTCTGACTCTGAGACTCTGACTCTGAGACTCTGAATCTGAGACTCTGACTCTGAGACTCTGACTCTGAGACTCTGACTCTGAATCTGAGACTCTGACTCTGAGACTCTGACTCTGAGACTCTGACTCTGACTCTGAGACTCTGACTCTGACTCTGAGACTCTGAGACTCTGAGACTCTGACTCTGAGACTCTGACTTTGACTCTGAGACTCTGACTCTGACTCTGAGACTCTGACTTTGAGACTCTGACTCTGAGACTCTGACTTTGACTCTGAGACTCTGACTCTGACTCTGAGACTCTGACTCTGAGACTCTGACTCTGAGACTCTGACTCTGAGACTCTGACTCTGACTCTGAGACTCTAACTCTGACTCTGAGACTCTGACTTTGACTCTGAGACTCTGACTCTGACTCTGAGACTCTGACTCTGAGACTCTGACTCTGAGACTCTGACTCTGACTCTGAGACTCTGACTCTGACTCTGAGACTCTGACTCTGAGACTCTGACTCTGACTCTGAGACTCTGACTCTGAGACTCTGACTCTGAGACTCTGACTCTGACTCTGAGATTCTGACTCTGAGACTCTGACTCTGACTCTGAGACTCTGACTCTGAGACTCTGACTCTGAGACGCTGAGACTCTGACTCTGAGATTCTGAGACTCTGAGACTCTGAGTCTGACTCTGAGACTCTGACTCTGAGACTCTGACTCTGAGACTCTGACTCTGAGGGTGAGACTCTGAATCTGAGACTCTGACTCTGAGACTCTGAGACTCTGACTCTGACTCTGAGACTCTGACTCTGACTCTGAGACTCTGAGACTCTGACTCTGAGACTCTGACTTTGACTCTGAGACTCTGACTCTGACTCTGAGACTCTGACTTTGAGACTCTGACTCTGAGACTCTGACTTTGACTCTGAGACTCTGACACTGACTCTGAGACTCTGACTCTGAGACTCTGACTCTGAGACTCTGACTCTGACTCTGAGACTCTGACTCTGAGACTCTGACTCTGAGACTCTGACTCTGAGACTCTGACTCTGACTCTGAGACTCTGACTCTGAGACTCTGACTCTGACTCTGAGACTCTGACTCTGAGACTCTGACTCTGAGACTCTGAGACTCTGACTCTGAGACTCTGAGACTCTGAGACTCTGAGTCTGACTCTGAGACTCTGACTCTGAGACTCTGACTCTGAGACTCTGACTCTGAGGGTGAGACTCTGAATCTGAGACTCTGACTCTAAGACTCTGACTCTGAGACTCTGACTCTGACTCTGAGACTCTGACTCTGAGACTCTGAGACTCTGACTCTGAGACTCTGACTCTGACTGTGAGACTCTGACTTTGAGACTCTGACTCTGAGACTCTGACTTTGACTCTGAGACTCTGACTCTGACTCTGAGACTCTGAGACTCTGACTCTGAGACTCTGAGACTCTGAGACTCTAACTCTGAGACTCTGACTCTGAGACTCTGACTCTGAGACTCTGAGACTCTGACTCTAACTCTGAGACTGTGACTCTGACTCTGAGACTCTGACTCTGAGACTCTGACTCTGAGACTCTGAGTCTGACTCTGAGATTCTGAGTCTGACTCTGAGACTCTGACTCTGAGACTCTGACTCTGAGACTCTGAGACTCTGACTCTGAGACTCTGACTCTGACTCTGAGACTCTGACTCTGAGACTGACTCTGACTCTGAGACTCTGACTCTGAGACTCTGACTCTGAGACTCTGAGACTCTGAGACTCTGACTCTGAGACTCTGAGTCTGACTCTGATACTCTGACTCTGAGACTCTGAGACTCTGAGACTCTGACTCTGAGACTCTGACTCTGACTCTGAGACTCTGAGACTCTGACTCTGAGACTCTGAGACTCTGAGACTCTGACTCTGAGACTCTGAGACTCTGAGACTCTGACTCTGAGACTCTGACTCTGAGACTCTGACTCTGAGACTCTGACTCTGACTCTGAGACTCTGACTCTGAGACTCTGACTCTGACTCTGAGACTCTGAGACTCTGACTCTGAGACTCTGAGACTCTGACTCTGAAACTCTGACTCTGAGACTCTGACTCTGAGACTCTGACTCTGACTCTGAGACTCTGACTTTGAGACTCTGACTTTGAGACTCTGATACTCTGACTCTGAGACTCTGAGACTCTGAGACTCTGACTTTGAGACTCTGACTCCTGAGACTCTGACTCTGAGACTCTGACTCTGAGACTCTGAACTCTGACTCTGAGACTCTGACTCTGAGATCTCTGACTCTGACTCTGAGACTCTGAGACTCTGACTCTGAGACTCTAGACTCTGACTCTGAGACTCTGACTCTGAGACTCTGACTCTGAGACTCTGACTCTGATCTGGACTCTAGACTCTAACTCTGAGACTCTGACTCTGACTCTGAGACTCTGACTCTGAGACTCTGACTCTGAACTCTGAGACTCTGACTCTTGAGACTCTGACTCTGACTCTGAGACTCTGACTCTGAGACTCTGACTCTGAGACTCTGAGACTCTGAGACTCTGACTCTGAGACTCTGATCTGACTCTGAGACTCTGACTCTGACTCTGAGACTCTGACTCTGAGACTCTGACTCTGAGACTCTGACTCTGACTCTGAGACTCTGACTCTGAGACTCTGACTCTGAGACTCTGACTCTGAGACTCTGAGACTCTGAGACTCTGACTCTGAGACTCTCTGACTCTGAACTCTGACTCTGAGACTCTGACTCTGACTCTGAGACTCTGACTCTGAGACTCTGACTCTGAGACTCTGACTCTGAGACTCTGACTCTGACCCTGAGACTCTGACTCTGAGACTCTGACTCTGAGACTCTGACTCTGAGACTCTGAGACTCTGACTCTGAGACTCACTGAGACTCTGACTCTGAGACTCTGAGACTCTGAGACTCTGAGTCTGACTCTGAGACTCTGACTCTGAGACTCTGACTCTGAGACTCTGACTCTGAGACTCTGACTCTGAGACTCTGAGACTCTGACTCTGACTCTGAGACTCTGACTCTGACTCTGACTCTGAGACTCTGAGACTCTGACTCTGAGACTCTGACTTTGACTCTGAGACTCTGACTCTGAGACTCTGACTTTGAGACTCTGACTCTGAGACTCTGACTTTGACTCTGAGACTCTGACTCTGAGACTCTGACTCTGAGACTCTGACTCTGAGACTCTGACTCTGACTCTGAGACTCTGACTCTGAGACTCTGACTCTGACTCTGAGACTCTGAGACTCTGAGACTCTGACTCTGACTCTGAGACTCTGAGACTCTGACTCTGAGACTCTGAGACTCTGAGACTCTAACTCTGAGACTCTAACTCTGAGACTCTGACTCTGAGACTCTGACTCTGAGACTCTGAGACTCTGACTCTGACTCTGAGACTCTGACTCTGACTCTGAGACTCTGACTCTGAGACTCTGAGACTCTGACTCTGAGACTCTGAGTCTGACTCTGAGACTCTGACTCTGAGACTCTGACTCTGAGACTCTGACTCTGACTCTGAGACTCTGACTCTGAGACTCTGACTCTGAGATTCTGACTCTGAGACTCTGAGACTCTGACTCTGAGACTCTGACTCTGAGACTCTGACTCTGACTCTGAGACTCTGACTCTGAGACTCTGACTCTGAAACTCTGACTCTGAGACTCTGACTCTGACCCTGAGACTCTGACTCTGAGACTCTGACTTTGAGACTCTGACTCTGAGACTCTGACTCTGAGACTCTGACTCTGAGACTCTGAGACTCTGAGACTCTGACTCTGAGACTCTGAGTCTGACTCTGAGACTCTGACTCTGACTCTGAGACTCTGACTCTGAGACTCTGACTCTGAGACTCTGACTCTGAGACTCTGAGACTCTGAGACTCTGACTCTGAGACTCTGACTCTGACTCTGAGACTCTGACTCTGAGACTCTGACTCTGAGTCAGACTCTGACTCTGACTCTGAGACTCTGACTCTGACTCTGAGACTCTGACTCTGAGACTCTGACTCTGAGACTCTGACTCTGAGTCAGACTCTGACTCTGACTCTGAGACTCTGATACTCTGAGTCTGACTCTGAAATTCATGAAATAATAATAAAAAAATGCGTGGGGCTCCGCGCAATTTCTATGTGTAGCCAGGTACAGCTAAGCAGCTGGGGGCTGGAATCCGCAGCGCAGGGATGCCCAAGCTTTCTGGGCACCCCCCCGCTGCAAATTGCAGCCCGCAGCCGCCCCAGAAGATGGCGCGTTCATTGAAGCGCCATCCTCTGGCGCTGAACCCCGCTCTTCCAGCGGCCCTGGTGGCGGTGGCACGCTGGGTAATAAAGGGGTTAATACCAGCTTTGTTATACAAGCTGGTATTAAGCCCGAGATTCTTAATATCAGGCCACGTTTGACCCAGCCACTAAGAATCTCCAATAAAGGGTTAAAAAAACACAACACAGAGAAAAAATTTTATTTGAAATAAAAAAAAAGCCATTAGGGACTCCATCTTTAATTAAAAAAATCCTTTTCCGTCCGACGTAGTCCAAAACGCGATGTCCTCTCTGGTACATCCCCTGTGCATAGATATAGATGTCTATGCACAGGGAATGAGCAGACTGAGAACAATCTCAGCTCTGCTACATCATCTCTGTGAGCAGGCGGGCTCTAGGACCCTGGAGCTGCACAGAGAAGACAGCTGGACTCGGCTTGCAAAGAAACAGCAGTTACTTTGCGAGTTTCCCTGCTATCACTGGCACAGTAGCCGAGTCTAATGCAAACAATGGCAATCCTAGTTTTGTCAGCGTTTGCCATTGATTTGCATTGGACTCGTGCGAGTAAACGCTGGGAAACTCGCAGAGTACCGAGTCCTGCGAGTCCCTTACTACTCGCCGAGTAACGAGTCCTAGCGAGTAGATTCGCCCATCCCTAATTTTGATTAATTGAGATGTGCCTGAATATCAGAACAAGGCCGTAGTTTCCGACACCTCCAGTAGGGTTGAGTTCAGGGATTGGATGGCTGCTGCTCTGCTTTTTGGCTTATTGGTGAGTGAAGACTTATCATTAAATATTTAGCATGAGAACAAAGCCTAACCTGCTGCAGAAATACTTACAAATACTTAGGAAAAAAAAATCAATGAATCATTCTTATTCATTTTGTGAAAGGGCTTGGTGCCAGATTCCGACGTCAAGCATCTGTTATAGAATCTTAGCAGTAACAAACTTGTGTGCGTGTAAAATGTCGCTTTCATTGAAGTTCTTATTAGTAAGGCTTGATTGTACGTAATAGATGGATATATTGTTCCCTTTAGGAGTTTAACTACTTTAATGCACTCTCAGTGTTATTGTTTAGATTTCACTGAAACTCTCCTGATGTATCAGATTTTAAGCTGAACTTTGAGGCAGCAGTGATGGATGCCCCATTGTGCAGGCAGATACTTGCTCGCATGCATTTTAGCAGATTGTCTGTTGTTTTTAAGCTATGGACTCAGAGGTGCTGAAAGAACGCTATTGATTTACAATGTACAAGTGTCCCTCTGCTGTCATTATACCAATTTTTCCACACATTCCACTGCCGGGCCGTGTATTTGGCTTTTACATGCCTTATGCTGGCTTGTAAAAATACACCTATAAAATCCTTTACTCCAGTTTAAATTTCAAGAACAATAAATAATAAAAAGACAAATGTTCTAGTATTTGATAGGGACAATTTATCATGAGATGATCAGCTGTCCTCACTATTGTTATATAAATATGGTCATTGGCTGCCATGTTTACATCTTTGATAAGTATATGCGGAGAACTTGTAGGGTGTTATCAAAGTTTCTTAAATAAAATATCAAGGTAAATGTTTAGCTTTAGGTTTCCATAGTTATGAATCAGCTTTCAAAGACTAGATTGGAACATCACTGGGGTGAACACCGGCAACACGGAAGCCGAGGCGGTCAGTGGTCTATCCCTGACCATAAACTGACAAGCCACGGGACCAATCCACGGAAGCCGTAGCACCACCAAAAATGGTACCTCCTCCTCAGTCCCATAATCAGCCCAAGACACCGATAGGTACCGGCCCAGATTCCGGTGGCACAAGGGTTCAAATCTCAATGCTCCCGTCTGTACCGGTAAAGGGACAAACCGCACCTATCAATATCAGGCCAGGGGATCGGCGAGGAAGCTTTGCCTAAGGGTGGGAAAGAGAGAGAGAGTAGAAAGGACTGAGACCCTGAAAGCCATTAGGAAGGAAAAATCCACAGACTCCATGAGGGCACCATGAACCTGCAGCTACCTCATTAATATATTGAACTGTACTGTGTACTATACCATCTGCCGGTACCAGTAAAAGACGTTGGAGTTGAATCGGTGTCTGTCCTTCCTTTCCTGCCGGCACCCCGAAGGCCTCAGCATCATCAGAGGGGTAAGAACAACTACTCCCCTCATCCATGATCGCTGTCCTGAGATAAGCTCCACCTGTGGGGTGCTGTACTACTGTAAGCTGCATTCCATCACCTCAGTGGCCGGCCGGCAGCGCTGGTATCATTATTACCAGGATCCACAGGTGGCATCACGACCTTTCCCTAAATTCCCCTTACCTCCCCAACAATGAGAGCCAGGACACGGAATCGGGAAACCGACCACCCATGATTCCCCGTTACAGCCACAAACCCACCCCGATATCCGAGTACCCCTCTCTTTGTGCTCATCATCTATCACACACCTCCAGTACTTACCCGGGGTAGAGCTAAAGAAGACAATGACAAAGGGAAAAAAAAGTTTATTTGATCTTGTTTTCCAATTTATTACTTCAAAATAAATCTTGAAATACCTTTATATATAACTTATATACAATATAACTTTTTGCGCCATGTTCTGCAACCCGTAGCGTTCTCATTTTTCGAGATCTGGGGCTGTGTGACGGCTTATTTTTTGCGTCTTGATTAACGTTTCTTGATTAACGTTTCTAATGATACCATTTTTGGGGGGATCCGCAGTTTAGATCGCCCATTATTGCATTTTATAGCAATGTTGCGGCGACAAAAAATACGGAATTTTGGCGTTTGGACCATTTTTTCCGTTACGGAGTTCACGGCTCTCATTAACGGATTTAATAGGATGATAGATCGGTGATTCTGAATGCGGCAATACCTGTGTATTTTTTTTCTTGTTTTAATACTTTTATTGTGAATGGGGGAAAAGGGGGGTGATTTCAACTTTTATATATTTTTTTTTTTTACAGGTTTTTAAAGACTTTATTTTTTCATTGATTCTTATTTTTACAGTGCCTCTTTAAGAGGCACCTTGCTGCACCGTCCGATCGCTTCTGGGAGATACAGATGAGCTGCAGCTCATCTGTATCTCCTAGAATCGCGGACCTGCAATGGTTGGCAGCACTTGTCATCCACAACAGGAAACTGCGCTCTCACAGCATCCGGGGTCTAGCCAGGACCCCAGGCTGACACGTGAGCGCCGGAGATCCCGCGATAGTATCGCGGGATCTCCGGAGCAGGCGGGGAACAGCGCGTTCCCTGCTGCGGCCGCCTTGGATCCCGCTGTCAGTGATTGACAGCGGGATCCAAGGGGTTAACATTGCCGATCGGATCCCGGATCTGATCGGCGCTGTTAGCCCGACATCTCAGCTGATCACATCTGCTGAGATGTTGGCTGTTTGATATGAATGCCGCACCGGAGCTCACATCAAACACCCCTTACCCGCCCATGACGTTGTATAACGTCATAGGTCGGGAAGGGTTAAACGAGATGTGGGCACATCATACTGTGTATATGGAGCTGTTCATTTGGAGACTCAGGGGACATTATTAAATGATAATTGGACACTTAAGAAGCATTATTGTTCTAGTTTGGGGTTCTGATCTGCCAGAAATCCTAAGTCATATTAAAAGGCTTGTTAAAGAGTTGACTATGACTTTAAAGATTGCCACCTTTATTGGATGGCATTAGAGTTTTTCACTTCCTCACTGAAGTGACAATTTTTATTGTTATAGGGGCACTCAGGTTGCTTTGACCTTCATAGATGCACAGAGGTATTATTACATTGATCCAGGGAACTAGTCTGATTACCATATGTGAATTCAGGGAGGAATATTTTCCCCAATGTGTAGCGTAGTGTTTGTCACATGGGGATTCTTTAGCCTTCCTCTGGATCAACATGTTAGTTAGACTTCTTTTTTAAGTCCACCTAGGTTAACCCATAGCCTAAGGCTAGCTTCACACTGCAGTTTTTTCACTGATCAGTGTCCATCCAGTTTGTGTGCCAAAACCAGGAGTGTCTCCAAAACCCAGAACAGGTGTCAATCTTTCAATTATAGTTTTTCTCTGCTATTCCCTCTCCTGATTCCTCTCCTGGTTTTGGCACACAAACTCGATGGACACTGATCAGTGAAAAAACTGCAGTGTGAAGCTAGCCTTAGGCTATGGGTTAACCTAGGTGGACTTAAAAAAGAAGGAAAAAAAGGCTCACCAACTCCTTAGTAGTAATGGATAATTGTCCACTGAGAAGCAGCTGGAAAGTGCTATACCTGCTGGTGTGCACAGCAATCACTTAACAGATACGTAGAAAAGGAATATCAAACACCTCAGTCCAGAGTATGAGTTAAATAAAATCTTCAGTTTATTTGAAATCCATTCTAAAACATATTAAAACTTCCAAAAACACCACATGGTTCCCTCTGTGGCATTTTTGACTGCTAGTGCAGAAATTGCATGCAGAAAATAATGAGCATGTCGATTAGTGCTCTGTTTTTCTGCTGCACTTTCTCCATTGAATCCATTGTAATAAAAAAAAAAGCATCACAAATGGATTGGTATTCACATAGTCCGTTCGTGATGTTTTTCTTACAGCACTTTCCACACCATAAGCACTCCTATTACTTACCCTCCCTGGCAATTCCTCAGTGAGCTCTGACGATCTGTTCCTTCCAGAACCTGCGGAGTACTGAAAAGTACCTACCGGGAAGTAATCCATCACTGGACACCACAGACTTTCGGTAAGGTAATAAAGTGTGGGTCTGTCTGTGTGTCTTTCTGTCTGTGTGTCTGTCTGGTTCCTCCCTACCCCTTAGTACTGCATTTTTGGTTTGAAAAAGCAACATAAAAGGATGATGCGTTTGTGGTGCTTTTTGCAAAAAAAAAGGCTCTGTTTTTGCTGCAGAAACTGCACTAAAAACGTATCAACGTGCACATATTGAATATTTGGTGATTTATTTTAAGCCAAAACCAGGAGTGGTTAAAAAAAATGCTAAAGTGATTTACAGATTTACATGTTTTTATTATACTTTTCCTCTGATTGTTCTATTCCTGGTTTTGGCTTTCAAATGCTGAGGTACAAAACTCACCAAATACTTAACATGTGAACGTCACCTAAGGGATCAACCCTGAAATATACGAAGAATGAAGGCGACGGTGCTGGTGTGGTGCAATGTCTGGTGAGGGCTGGTATTACCAGGATGGGGAGGCACATGGTTATTTTAAGTGTACAGTTAAAAATCACTCACACACACACAAAAAATATTCAATAATTATTCAATAAAGACCCGCACACTCTCTCAGTCAGCTATTTATTAATTTTTAAAAAATCCTCAAAGTTCCGACATAATCCAATGTGTCTATCAAATCCTATGAAGCCTCAAGCGTAGCTCCATGGGTCACTCGCAGTCAGCGGCAGAATTTCTCACGCTCCCTTTTGTCAACTTCCAGAGGACAGTGTGTGCTGAGCACCAGATCATTGGGTCCTATATAGATTAAATGACGCAATGCAACCAGCCAATTACATCCATGCCAGTACTCAACGTAGCTGTGATGGCTGCAGAAATGCCCACAGCCAAAAATCTTGTTGATTGCCTGTGCTGCAACCTTTCCACATGGTTTCTTCAGCTAACAAACTCTGAACTCAACCACAGACTTCCATGAGAAGACCATGTTTGAGTTAAAAAAAAGGGTAGGCTTGGCTCAACCACATCACAGGAGCCTGGGAGAAATAATCGATCAATCAAAGGAGGTAATGATCTCCAGCACACTCTAGCAAAAAGAATAATTGTATACAAAAGACTTGTAGAAAACAAAATGCAATCTTACCCATATTTCAATCACAATTCGATCTTTTTCAAGGAACGATGTCCAATAATCAAATGATTATTCTTTTTGCTGGAGATTGCTACCTTCTTTCTTCTTTGAGTTCAAGTACTGGACACTAGATGTCTGGTATTATCCAAAACTTTACGTTTTGGTTTGCTCATCCCTAATACGGAGGGAAAAAAAACTCACCAAATACTCAACATGTGCTTGTGGTCTAAGGGTATGTGCACATGTTAAGCATCTGGTGCAGAAATTTCTGTATCTCTGGGCTAGAAAAACAAAGTGTAAAATACAAACATTTTTTTACATGTGCTTTTATGAAGATTTCTCACTCATTAGTATGGGTGAAATCTGCAGCAGGAACACTGAAATAATTAAACTGCTGCAGATTTAAAAGTGTAAGTAGAAAATAAGTTGACGCGCCCCGTGTGGGCCGTGGGGTACTCAGAGCCGGGCCTCACCCTCACGTCTCTTCTGGTGATGTCGTGTGGGGGAGATCGGGGGTCTTTGGGAATGTCACGGTGGTGTGACCCGGCCCATGGCCCCGAAGCGGTCAATAAAAAGGGGAAGGAAAAGGGTAATGGAATAGGAGATTTTGGGGATGGTTGTCATGATGCCACCCATGGTATGCCGCTCTAGGACCTCTGGGAATGATGGGATGGCAGCTATGATGGTGTCGCTCCCCACGGGTGGAGTGGGTCCCCAGGGCATCTGGAGTAGGGAGTTGTTGGGGTTTGGGTGGGCCAGCGGGGCTGATCTGACTGCAGGGAAGGATCAGAGCATCTCACAGGCAGGCTTCTGTTGCCTGCGTGGCATTAGGGTTCAGGCAGGAAATGAACAGTCTCACACATGGTTCCAAACCCGGTTTACTTCACTCTCTCTGCTGGCACCACAGGTTACAGTTCAGATACATTTTGCAGTCTGGGTAGTCCTTAGCAACCAGGATGGCTTGTCCAGTACACCTCTTTCGTGTTCCTTCCCTCTTGGGCCGTCCTTCCTCAGCGTTGCCTGCTTGCCTCACTCCTGCACGCGCATCCGCACACAGTGCCCAGATCCAGCAGCCATGGGCCTTCTCTGGCAGTAAGCCTCGTACCCCTACCCTAGTTCGACTGCCTTCTCAGTGGATGTATCAGGAGTAGGCCACAGCTCTACTAGATCTCGTGGCCTCTGGTTTTGTGGTTGGAGCTTGGAGTCTCCTAGCCACCTTTGGGCCAGGTCCCTGGTTCTTGCCCTGCCCCTCCACTTTACTTCAGATTTGGTGCACGGGTGGATCACTCACTTCCCGCACCCTAGGGCCTCATCTGTCTCTCTGCAGTCTGTTGGCTTGGGACTCTGGATGACCCTCATAGCTGCTCAAGTGCTCGGGGTCCTTCCTCTCTCACTTCTCTCACTGTTCTCTCCTCTCCATCAACTGACTGACTTCCCACTTCCTGTGGTCTTTCCCTTTTGTCCCCTTTCCTACTTCCTGACGGCTCTTTCTAACTTATCACCCACCACCTTTTTCTCCCTGCCATCCAACTGACTGCTTGAGCAAACCCACTGGCTGGGTTCACCCGCTGTCCTTCGGACCGGGTGTGTTTGGCGTGTTTGTGGGTGTCTGGACTTACCAACCTGCTTACTGCAGACAGGAATACTGTGAATTGGGTACAGTACCCCTCTGTGGCGACCAGACCACAGGGCGCCACAAAGTAACACGAGCAAGAGACCTCAGGGTTCGGATTCACTCACTTTGCTGCCATCAGGAAATATTTGGGAAACAGAAAGAAGCCGCACACAGGACTTATAAATTCAGATCAGCGGTTTTACTGTGCCCAAGTGCACATAGGAGGGTGTGGTAGCGGGTGGGAGGAAGGGGGGTGGTGATACAACAGCGTTTCGCGCTGCTAATGGTGCTTCAGCGGGTACAATCCTCCTGGAGGATCTATTATTGTCTATTATCTATTATTGAGATTAACCCTTTGTTCATCCCTGCCGCAGCAAGGATGAACAAAGCATACGGTAACTGGATTGCTCCGGATTACACATTGAGCAATCCGGTTACCGCATTCTGGTTTGCAGGACACATTTTGTCAAAAACATGTGTCTGAAGGCAATTGCGGTTACCGCATCCGGATCTGGATGTGGTAAAAGCAATTACCTGTCCAAATGTGAACTTAGCCTTAGTCTAGGGTCAGATTTGCGCAGTGCATTCGCTAAAAGCATGTGTTTTTTTTCATGTGCACATGTGTAAAAACGCATGTGTTAACGCACCCTTAGATCCCAATGCAAAAAACACATTGCTAAAGTGCAATGCATTTGGTGTTATGCGTTTTTTGCAGTGCACATAAAAACGCGGGCTGCAGTTTTTTTTTGGCTGTTATGGAAAATGGATGCGTGTTTTTATCATTGGAGTCTATGGTAAACGCATCCGTTAATGCATGGTGCATGTATGTACCATGTGTAAACGGATGTGTCAATGCATGGTACATACATGTACCATTAATTAAGGCAACATAAATATTCACATGTCATGTAAATGCAAGAAATAAAAAAATGCATCCTTTAACACATCCTTCAAGTGGATGCCACAATCTGTGTGACCCTAGCCTTACAGCATGTTAACGCTTGCGCTCAGGTTGCAGAATTCTAAAAAGCCAAAAGGCTGATGCTAGTCTGACCATAGCCTTAGTGTACATGTTTCTGGACCTCCGGCATAGGGCTGCACGGATGGTATACTTACCAGAGACATGGACATGTGAAAGAGGTCTTAGGCTGGAGGCACTCTGCCATGCATTAAAACACAGAGCGTGTTTGATGCATTAGAATGATGCAAGTGTTGTGCGTGTTTTGTGTGAGTGTGGTGCGAGTGTGGTGCGTGTGGGTGTGTGTGCATGGCTGTATGTATGCGAGTGTGGTGCGTGTGTGGTGCGTGTCAGTGTGATGCTGTCCACAGTCCTGAAGTTTGGTCGCCAGGATTTCTCAGTATGTAATCCTGCCGGCCAAGCTTCTGGACCGCCAACAGCATTTACTGGCATATTCAAACACTGCTGCTGTCATGCAGTGGTGTTTGAATTTTCCAGGTTGCCGTCACAGTATCCAATCATCTTTCACCACTGTGACAACAGCGGTGAAAGATGATCGATAAAAACACAGCCGCTGTTCGCTGTGTGTAATTGCTGGTTGGCCGGCACATTAACCATTTAGCTATCACTGCTGTAACACCAGTGGTGAATGCTGAATGGTTAAATTGTGGAGTGATTGCTATCCAAGGTGCTGAAGTGTTTCCTTCAGCATCTTGCATAACAGGACATTCAAACACCAGCAGTGCTTCAGCACCTTGGATAGCAATTAGCAGGTGTTTGAATATTCGGGCAATGCAAGATGCTAAAGGAAACACTTCAGTACCTTGGATAGCAATCACCCACGATTTAACCATTCAGCATTCACCACTGCTATTGCAGTGGTGATATCCAAATGGTTAATGTGCCGGCAACCCGGCTATTACACACAGCAAACAGTGGCTGTGTTTTTATCGATCGTCTTTCACCACTGTTGTCACAGTGGTGAAAGATGATTGGATACTGTGTCGGCAACCCGGCAAATTCAAACACCACTGCATTACAGCAGCAGTGTTTAAATATGCGAGTAAATGCTGTTGGCGGTCCAGAAGCTTGGTCGGCAGGATTACATACTGAGAAATCCTGCCGACCAAACTTCAGGACTGTGGACAGCATCACCCTGACACGCACCACAAACTCACTCACGCACTACACTCACAGCACAGTGAACAGCGGCTGTGTTTTTATCAATCATCTTTGAACCGTTGCTGTCACAGCGGCGAAAGATGATTGTTATAGCTGGGTGCTGACCGCAATCTAAATAGCTTCAGCACCCAGCTATAAAGATAAGGACCATGGAGAGCTCCTGTACTCTAACAGCATTAACTTTCAGTATTTAGGACCAGGGCTATAAATTCACGCTGTTACAGTACAGGACCATGGACAGCTCCTCCTGAGTCCTTCACACTACCCGAGAATACAGTAATTTAATGAATAGCGGTTATTGCCGGCTTTTATTAAAAAACTGCATTAACCCCTGCTGACACATTCTGACATGTCAGTTTGTGTCAGGGAGTGTGGACATAACTGGACACAAACTGGCATGACAGAAACATGGGGTTAAACATATATAACCGGCTTATGAACCGCATCTGCAGCCTCCCAGCTGACATGCAGCACAGAGGGTGCAGATGGGGTTAAAATGCGGATTAACCCTGGGAAATTTTAAAAATTATGCTGTCATAGCAGCACAAAGCATGACAAAGCTATTATATATACAGAGCTTTATCTGTAGATATAATAGTAATCGGGCTTTCCTGTTTTGGGAGAATAGCACATGCGCGAGTGACTCGCACAGTGTGCTGTCTGGGTGTGAGGTTTCCTCACACCCATTGACTATCATTAGCCGCTTACACGTCAAACACGCGTTCAGTTGCAGCATGCTGTGACTGAACTCGCATTTGACTCGCAGTGCGAGTTCAGTGCAGGGGACACGCACCAGTGTGCCCTGCGTGATATGGCAACACTGGTCCGAGTGCAATGTGAGTTTCCCTTGCATTGCACTCGTGCGTGACACACGCACAGTGTGCCTTCAGCCTTAAGGCCCAGTTACACACACAGATAATTGTGCAGAGATTGTTCGCAGATCTCTGGTTGCAGTGAGATCATGGACACATTGTTACATTTGTACGCGGCCACAAAATGGAACAATGTGTCCATGATTTCACTGCAACCAGAGATCTGGGAACAATCTCTGCACAATTATCTGTGTGTAACTGGGCCTTTAGAGTGTTTTCCCTCAACAGAACATCAATCCTCAAGTATGTGGTTATTATTCTCTCCAACTTATTGAAATTAAAAACCCCAAACTGGCTTCGAAGCCAAAGTCTAAATATTTAAGCTGTCCATTTCTCTAAGTACAGCTTGACCCATGGCCACCCCAAAAAATAGTTCCAAAAATAAGCACCATGAAAATGAATGTTTACACCAGTAGAGGTCTGGATGAGCTGCCAGAAGAAGCATTTCTGGAACATCTCCTAACATTGGTCAGTCACAAATGAAAGTGCAGGACATGTAATGGGGCTGTAAAAAAGGGCAGTGTAAACAGGCTAAGTATTTCAATCTAACCCTTTTGTACTTCAAACAATCCAAGTAAAGTTGAAATTGCTTTATAGGCTCCCCACAGTATAACATTTAAGTGATTTGTCCCTGTCTAATGTGCACTTTCTTTCTTTCAACCTTTACAGAGTAGGGGAGTGTGCCAGTCTGTAAAACCTTAAAGCTGATGAAATCTCAGCCAGATCTGTTATCTCCCTATGTTATAAAGGTCCTCACCAGAGAGATTAAAGAGCAAGGTTACTGTGACAATTTGTTTACATGCAGAGAAAGATTAAGATCTCGTTGAAAGGGAATAAAAATAACATCTTCTTGTGCTGTCACAGCATGAAGCTCATAGTAATCAACACTGGTCTGATTTCAGGGATAATTTAGGACCAATTTATAATCCTAATTAAAAAAGAATTTAATTTCAGATGCTATTTGGATAGCTACCAGAGAAAAGGTTATTTAAAGATCTCTATCGGATAACACAAAGTTGTTACACACAACAGATAACACGTTTTGGGAAAAGCAAATGTTACATTGTATTCCATAGCCTTGATTAGCTTTTAATTTCCTATGTAAAATATATCTGTTCCTAAAAATAAGGTGCAGATTTTGCTTATAAAATGTTGTTGCATATTTTTATTATCATAATCATCTTTTACATTTTCATTTGTGATTTTGACCATCAACGTACATTCAAATTGCTAATGTCACATAAATTCAGAATGAATGTCTCTCTACACATCGGACAATTTGGGCAAACACATCTATTTCAGTAGGAACATTCTCTATCTTATGTATGGTGTACCCTCTCTTACCCTAAAGATAATCTTTGGGGTGAAAGATTGGGCAGTTTACATTTAATGTCCAAATCTTTTGTTCTAATGATAGATAACACAGCCAGAGGTGTCTGAAAGCCGCTTCCTCCCCTCTGCCAGTACTTCCCCCACATACCCTAGTGATCAGAATTAAAGAACAACACACAATTTCCTTAGTGTTATGGTCACTGTCTTTTCCTATGGGAAAATATCCTAACATGAGTAAAACAGCGGTATTTTAAGCTTATTTTATTAGTAGAATATATTCTAAAGCACAGAATAAAAATGTAAATGAGATAAAAGAAAAAGAACACTGATCAAAATTAGAGAACTTTCAGGTACCTGCAAGTTATTGTTAATTTAGCACCTAGTACTAATTTCCTTAATTATCTGACAAAGGCTAGGGTCACACTTGGTTTAGGACCCACGTTTCCAGGCAGCGAAAATACCGGACAGTATTAACAGCAAGCGCTGCCTTGAAGCGGGGCCCCATAGCAATCCGTTGTGTATTTTAGTAGCAGCCGCACACGGAGCTCCATGGGGAGTGCTTTTCTTCAGTGCACAGGAAACACTGCCTGCAGCATTTCCTGTGCACTGAGGAAAAGCGGCTGTCATGCAGCTCTGTGTGCGGCTGTAACTAAGGTACATAACAGGTTTCTATGGGTCCCTTGTCCAGGTAGCACTTGCCGTTAATACTGTCCGGTATTGATAATACCAAACAATTTGTGATTGCAATCATTTTCAGGAAGAAACTGAGTATTATCTGACAGAATTGCAGGGGTGTCAATACTTTTGGCCACAACTGTATATTGCTTTCTACCTTGAAAATATGACTTTAGTATACTGTCATTGTTTGGGCGCATTAATATTACATTAAACAACCTGTGTTGTACAGTGCATTGTCATATTATCCTACCTGTTAGTTTGGCTAAAAATTAGCCAAACAGTTCCCTCCTTGAGTGGGATCTGATAGATAACTGGCAAACAAGTTGGTTATTGTTAGGCCTTTGGTTTTCAAAGAAACCCATCAACAACCCCATCACATTTTTGTGGTGCTCATGAACTGAAAAGGGGAGCAATTTCCCTCTGTCAAACGTCTAAGGGCCCTTTCACATCAGCGTTTTTTTAAATTTGCGGCAGATGCGGTGAAAAAACCGCATCTGCCGCAACTGCCGCATAACGGTTCCACTTGCGGCACGGTTGCGGTTTTTTCCATAGGAAGTATAGGGGGACTTGCGGCAGATGCGGCAAGTGCGGTATTGCACTTGCGGCAGGTGCGGCAGAGAAAAAAACCGCGGCTTACTGCGGTTTTTTTCTCTGCCGCACCTGCCGCAAGTGCAATACCGCACTTGCCGCATCTGCCGCAAGTCCCCCTATACTTCCTATGGAAAAAACCGCAACCGTGCCGCAAGTGGAACCGTTATGCGGCAGTTGCGGCAGATGCGGTTTTTTCACCGCATCTGCCGCAAATTTAAAAAAACGCTGATGTGAAAGGGCCCTAACATGGTGCTATCACCACTGCCTGCAGCATCTAAGGGGTAAAGTACTGAAATGAGAGCTAGGTTTGTTCTCAACAAACACAGGAGGAGCTCAGGTCTATATAACAGATGACGTCTGCTTTGAGTGGCAAAGGCACAGCTCCTGACCTACTCATTACGTATACGTTGTATATGTTATGGCCATTTTCAGGAATGGGTGAATTTTTTATGACTTTAGATTTTTGTTTTTGTGTTCTACTATAGTCAAGCCAATATCAGTGAAATACATATTTTATTTTGTCAGAGGACAAGAGTTATGTGATTATATACCAAGCCCTAAAATATTAATAGTGCCTGTAACCATTGCTTCAATTGTATTACTAATATGTTAAGTAATCTATCCCAGCTCCTAAGTAGCCGGGTGATTTGATTTGTAAAAATGCATGGCTTTTCATTATCTATACCTTTATTCCACTGTAGTCATACTTCAAGATAAAGTAATTTAGATATAGGCAATGCCCAGACTTTGATAAATTCTCGAACACATATCCCCCCCTTGTTAACAAGTACATGACCTTATTTACCGGAGAACCTGTAGATTCATTTATCTTGAAATTAGTAGGTAATGGAGTGTAAAAGCTCAACATCCCTCCCTCTAATTAACATCATAATATGTTTGTTTGGTACAAAGGGACAATTAGTAAATATGATCCAAGGGGAGATAGATCAATAAAATGTCTGAAGGGCAGTTAGAGCAAAGTGCTCTTCAAAAAGTGCAAAAGTGAAACAGTGTACACATCTGTTCATATTCTCTCCAGGAATAGAAAACACCCAATAAATAGAGAAACTGATAGGATGTTTATATTTTGAACCCCTATGGAGACAGTATTGCTGATCTATCTATCTATCTATCTATCTATCTATCTATCTATCTATCTATCTATCTATCTATCTATCTATCTATCTATCTATCATAAATAGAACTGGTGCAAGCTGCGATGCTAGAACAAACAACCAATACAATTCACTGCAGCACTCAGTTACTACCAAAAATGTACATATGCCAATAAGGATATACAAGGAAAAAAATTTAAAAACTTACGTTTTTTCCAAAAACTCAATATTCTTATCTTTTTATTTGCAGGGGTTCTTGGTGAATATATTGGCCAATATATGTACCAAGAACCCCAGCAAATAAAAAGATAAGAATATTGAGTTTTTGGAAAAACTTTTTCTGGTTATCTATCTATCTATCTATCTATCTATCTATCTATCTATCTATCTATCTATCTATCTATCTATATCTGTATAGATAAGGAAGAACAGTGTTGATTATGAAGTATCCCCACAAAGCAATAATTCCATCCATCTACTGCCCAATAACTAGTAGATAGAGTAGTCGCTCAAGACTCAAGATCCTGACAGATCAATCTCAGCACAGCCTGGATTGAATACAAGAGAACTGACTCAATGCCACACACATGGACCTGTGAATGCTTGGCACTCCACAATGTAAACAGGAAATTAAGAACCTTCCTCAGAAACACAATGGGGCTATGGAGGACAACACTAGAAGTCAACTCAAGACAACTAGCACAAGTGTCCATCAAATGTTGCATACACCAAGGAATATACTGTCACCATTGCTGTTCTGCATAGACTTGAACCCACTCAGTTAGATACTTACAGAGTTGGGCTATGAATACAAGTTCCAGAGTGGAAACACCATTAGCCACCTTCTCTACATTGATGACATCAAGCTGTATGTGAAAAATGAATGAGACATCAGTTCACTGATCCACCTGACAAGGATCTACAGCGAAGACATTGGGATGTCCTTTGGACTAAAGAAGTGCAGGTGTTTGGTAATAAAGAGAGGCAAGGTAGTAAGGACTGATGGAGTAGAACTGCCGGTAGGGCATATAGCAGATGTACAGACCTGTTACAAGTACCTCGGCACCCCAAAGTGATATGGTAATCAGGATGAGGAGGCAAGGAAAGCAGCAACATCCAAATTACATCAAAGGGTAAGACAGGTCCTGAAGAGCCAGCTCAATGTGAAGAATAAGATTTGTACCTTCAATACATATGCCCTTCCAGTTATCAGATACCCTGCTGGCATAGTGTGCTTACCAAAAGAAGTAACAGAAGCTGCAGAAGTGAGAACCCTGAAGTTCCTTACAAGGCATGGAGGTCTCCACACCCAAACATTGAATACCAACACATGGGCGTACCCAGGATCAAAACTATGGGGAGAGCCATGGTCAATCCACCTCCTGCGGTACTCTGACGCGCTGGCCGGAACGTTAAATCCGGCCCGTTGCATTGTGGGAGCTGATTACATGTTCAGCCGGCTTCCGGTGCATGCTCAGTGTGCATATTGAAGCTGGGCCGTACTCATAATATTCCCTCACAATGCACTGGGCCAGGTAAGACGTTCCGGCCGGCGCGTCAGAGTATCACAGGAGGTGGGAATTTCAAAAAGAGGTGGAAACAACAAAACGAATGCTAACGCCCAGAAAGGCGTGCTAAAAGCCAGCAAGGAGGCATGGGATGAAGCTTGCCTCTATGCTGCCTGAGGCGAACTTTAAAGCGGTGCCCCCCTCCCCCCAAATATATGTACGTCAGCGCCATCACACGCACATACAAGAAATTCACAGAAGAATCCAGAACAAGGAATATTAATGGAAATTGCAGGTTTGACACAATGATACAGACACATAATGATGGTCTTATAGGCAGATGCAGCCCTGCATCCTTATAGCACTGGAGACAGCACTGATTTCCAACCTATTATCTATGGCACTCGCCTGCAAAACTCTGGCTCCAATGTGGCGGCAGCCTGGCATTTACTAGTCAGACATGTCCACCATGCAGCACCATTCACACACCACATGTAACGACCTGCAGTCTGATTATCAACAAGCAGCCACTGAACTAAGCTGGTAAAATGATGTATCTTCCCCAACAGACCACGCCTCCTTCTCCCGAAATGCTTACCCAATCACAAGCACAGCACACTTTGCTGTCCGGAGTTAATAACAAGGGCGTCCAATTGAGTTGAGTAAGGAATGTGGGAGCAGGATGGAGGATGGGCGTCATTGACCAACCACCACTCGGGAGAAACATGGCTGGATGCCTGTATGTACAGAGGGTGGCACTGGACGTGGTGTGTAAGCAGAGGGATAATGCATCATGCACCAGTGGTGTACATAGAAATTATGGGACCTCATTGTTGAAGTTCTCATTACAAAGTACTTTTCCCCTATTGGAGCCCCTAGATCTCCCTTTTATTGCCCCATAAAGTGTGATGCCAAGAAAAGTGCCCCCCAAAAACTGTATGATCCCCCAATGTGAAATTCTCCACACACACAGTATGAAGATCTTACTGTACCCCCTTCAACTACCCCGGCACAGTATGATCCTCAACTGTAATCCACACACAGCCCTCCATGTAGTGTAATGGATCCTACACCTCTCACAGTATAATGGTGCCCAACACAGCCCTCTAAGAGCCCTCCAAGTATTATCATGCCCCCACAGAGCCCTCCAAATATTATAATGGATTCCATATAGTATAATTGGCTCCATATAATACTCCATATAGTATAATACACCCCATAGTCTTCCATATACTATAATGCACCCCCATAGTACTCCATATAGTACAATGCACCCCATAGTACTCTATAAAGTATAAT
Organism: Allobates femoralis; assembly: GCA_033576535.1. NCBI lineage: Eukaryota > Metazoa > Chordata > Amphibia > Anura > Aromobatidae > Allobates > Allobates femoralis. Next base: position 130,905,840 of record JARQOC010000004.1, read on the forward strand.
GCACCTCCATAACACTCCATACAATATAATGCACACCTCCATAGGACTCCCATCACATATAATGCACACCCATAAGACTGTGTGGCGCCCCTCTGGCTAGGCACCACAGAGAGGTATTACACTTTACAAATATATGTGTTCATCTATAAGTTGTGGGTTTAGGGTTTAACCTGTGGAGTCTGTTTTCACACATACACACAGGACTAGGCCACCTTAGTATAAAGGGACTGATTATTCAGTAGGTCCAAAAGGGGGTGGAGCCTTGGTAAGTGCAGGAAGACTTGAGTGACAGTTAGCCAGTTAGTGTTGGAAAGGCAGACAGATAGGACGTGCCTGACAGGCTGCTGACAGGAGGGATCCCCATCTCTAAGAGGGGGCCCAGGACAGAAGGGGACGGACCAGAACTGGTTGGAGCTGGCTGGTAACGTCTGTGGAACACCGGCAACACGGGAAGCTGAGGCGGTCAGCAGTTTATCTTTGGCGAGCTGCGGGCCCATATTCACCAGGTAGCCGTAAGCACCACAAGAAGGTACCTCACCCCTCAGGCCCAAAATAGGTCCCAGATCACAGGAGCATCAGCCCGGATACCGGTGGCGGGATGATTTACTATTTACCTCTCCCATCCTTACCGGTAAAGGAAACCCGTGCTCCACCATAGGAGACCAGGGAACTGGCGGGAGAGCTCTACAAGGGTGGTTAAATAGTGAGAAGAACAGATTAGACCCCGAAACACTTGAGAAGGAACATCTGGAGACTCCATAGGGGGACCCTGAACCGGCAACAATCACCCGTTAAACCAGACTGTACCTTGTTTCACCTTAACATCTGCTGGTACCCAGTAAAGTGGAGTTGGAGTTTAACTGGTCTCTGTCTTTCTTCTCGCTGGTGCCCAGAAGGCTTCAGCATCATCATTTCACCTGAGGGGTGAGAGCAACTACTCCCCTCATCCCCTCATCCTCCATCACCGTTGCTCTGAGGTAAAAGCTCCACCTGTGCTGCACCCATCATCACCTCAGCGGACAGACTGCAGCGCCGATATCCAAATTACCGGGATCCACAGTTGGCGTCACGTACTCTTTATCCCTTGTAAATATATCCCCCATCTAACAAATGACAGCCAGGGCACAGAACCGGGAACCCGACCACCCGTGACTCCCCAGTTAATTCCATCAAACCCAGGCCCGGTATCCGAGTACCCCTTGCCCTGGGCTTATCAACTCCATACAATATAAAGCACCCCTCCATAGGTCTCCCACCACATATAATGCATCCCTCCATAGGACTCCATCACATATAATACACCCCCATAGGACTCCATCACATATAATGCACCCCCATAGGACTCCATAACATATAATGCACACCCGTAGGACTCCATCACATATAATGCATACCCATACACATTACCTCCCATCAGTGGACACATTGATTTAAAAAAAAAAAGTAAATATTCATCTCTCTCCTCAGTCCTTGATGCTCTCTACTCACAGCTACAGTCTCCCCAGTGTGTGTCTGCCGCTCTGCAGAATCTGGGCAGCACCGGAGCTCAGTGATGATGTCATCACTCCCCGACGTCCTGATCTGCAGAGTGGCAGACAGCGGAAGCCAGCCACACTACAGTAGCGGGATCGGCATCTGTGGGGAATACGTGCTAGCAGCGGGTGCCCTCTGCCAGTGCTGCCCTCTGGTTACCACCACATGGGGCAACCCCTTATGATAGCCCCTGAGAGGAGGGAGAATAAAGCCTGCCAGGCTTCTAGGAGATGGGGGCAGATGCCCCCCCTGCCCCTTGCCGGGAACGCACATGCACCCACAGAAAGGATGGTGTTTGAGGCTTGATAGGCATCCAAGCCACCATCATGGATGAAACATGAAGTAGCCAGGAACACATCAGAAAAATGGCACCAGAAGATGAGATGCTAAGGGAGAGCCTAAGGCAACAACAACAGCCCTGGAAGGAAGAACAGGAACATGAGGTGCCATTGCAAGACAAGCCGCTACATTGGATGTACCATCAACAGATAATTGAGGTGGCCGACATAGAGAGATCCTTCCAATGGCTGGAGAAAGCTGGACTCCAGGACAGTAAAGAGGCACTATTCATAGCAGACCAAGAGAAGGCGCTAAGTACCAGATCCATAGAATCAGGGATCTACAACACAAGACAAGACCTAAGGTGCTTACTACTGTATGTAAAGAAAGCTCGGAAGCAGTCCAACAGGATGCAAAATGCAAGCAAGCAGATATCGAACACCACAACCAAGAATATATGTACAGCGTAAGAGCTAAATCCCCATAAGTCCAGTTGGGAGACCCCAGAAAAAGTGGTGGAAAATGAAAGGGTTAAAATCTTGTGGGACTTCAAGATACAGACAGATAAGCAAGTGTTGGCTAACCAACCAGATATCGTGATAGTAGACAAGGATCAGAAGACAGCAATGATAAAAGATGTGGCAGTTCCAAATGACACCAACATCAGAAAGAAGGAATATGGGAAGCTGGTGAAATAACAGGGCCTCAAAAAACAACTGGAGAGGATGTGGAAGATGAAGGCAACAGTAATTTCAGTGGTAATAGGAGCACTAGGAGCAGTGACTCCTAAGTTGAAAAAATGCCTCCAACAGATTCCAAGAGCAACATCTGAACTCTATGTCCAGATAAGCCCACTGCTGTAAACAACTAAAGGCCCAGTCTGACATAACGACGCATCAGCGATCCCAATAACGATGTGCAGAGATCGCTGGTGCGTCAGTTACACATCACTGGTAACATGTCAAGCAGGCATCTTTCCAACGATGTGAGAAACGACGCACTAGCGATCCAGAATTATACTGACGTCGTTGTGAATTTTCTCTCCATAGCGTAGCATTGAGATCGTTGCTCATTATCTTTGTCAAACACAACGATGTAGTGTTCCCAGCGAGAGCACAACGACACAGGAATGACTCAGAGCAGTGTGTAATGATCAACGATCTCACAGCAGGGGCCAGATTGTTGGTGCGTGTCACACAGAACGACATCGCTGTTGCGTCACAGATTTCTTGACACAACAGCGATCCCAATAGCGATCTCATTAGCGATCTCTTTATGTGTGACAGGGCCTTAAGATCATGTGCAGATTCCTCAAACTCCCAGACCTCTGGTAGAGGACCCAAGAATGAGGAAGGACAAATAACCACTCCATAGGTGTGAAAAGGTACTTTTTTTTTTATATACAGTCATCACCGAAAGTGTAGGCATCATTGAAATTCTTTCATACCATAAAATCATTGCAATTACATGTGTTTTGTTATACACATGTTTAATTCCTTTGTGTATTGGAACAACACAATAAAAAGCAAAAAAGGCAAATTAGACATAATTTCATACAAAACCTCCCAAAATGTGTCAGACAAAATTGTTGGCACCTTTCCAAAGATGTATATAAATAACTTAGCTTCAAACATGTGATGCTCGTTCATATTCACCTATGGCAAATAACATGTGTGGGCAATATAAAAATCACACCTTAACCAGATAAAAAGGGAGATGTTGACTAAATCTTTGCTTTGTCTGTGTGTGCCGTACCAAGAATAGAGAACAAAAGAAAACAGAATTGTCTAATGACTTTCAAAAATTTCAAATATATACAATTTTAAGGTCTATCTCCACAGACCTTATTGTTCCTTATTCCACTGTGTGCAACATAATCAAGAAGTTTAAACCCATGGCACTGTAGCTAATCTCCCTGGACATAGACATTAGAAAAAAAACGATGAAAGGTTGCAACCATTTCAAATAAGTTAAGCTGTCTGCAAGCTCAGAGTGCCTCAGGCTAGGGTCACATTTAGGTCCATGCATCCATTCGGAAGGATGCTGTACAGGATCGTTTTTTTCCCCTTGCCATTTTATGGCATTTTTTATCCATGTTAGCGCTAGTGTTAATGATTCTTCATCAATGCAAATCTCAATTCCACTGGATATCTGAATCATGTAGAAATTTCAGATATCCAGTGGCATTGGGGTTTCCATTGATGAAGAATGGTCCCCCTATCTTTGTACCCCATATACCACACCATACCATCAATTTTTGTGTTCCAACAGTCTTGGAGGGATCTATCCACTGTGGGTTAGTGTCAGACCAATAGTGGTGGTTTTGTTTGTTAACTTCACCATTCACAAAAAAGTTTGCCTCATTACTCATTGTCTATGCTGTGAAGATACGAGATGTGCAGCGTCTGAAACAACGGATACTGGAAGCCTGTGCTAGCATTTCTTCTGCGGTGTTGCTATCAGTGTGTCAAGAGTGGGAGAACAGGGTTGCATTGACAATCCAACACAATGGGCAGCACTTTGAACACATTTTATAAGTGGTCATAAACTTGTAAATAACTCATGAAAGAATAAAGTTATGTTAAAACCAAGCACACCATTGTTTTTCTTATGAAATTCTCAATCAGTTTGATGTGTCACATGACATTCTTCCTATTGAAAAAAATTAAGTTGGATCAAAAATAGCTGACTTCAAAATGGCCACCATGGTCACCACGCATCTGGAAAAGTTTTCCCCCTCCCATATAATAATGTGCCACAAACAGGAAGTTGATATCACCAACCATTCCCATTTTATTTAGGTGCATCCATATAAATGGCCCACCATGTATATACGCACAGTGGAGAGTGAGTGCAAACTGGTAGCAGCAAGGTGGGGGATAAAGCCTGACATGAGTCTTTTTTGCTAGTCCAGGTTTCAAGGCCATGGCCAAGTTTCCCAGCTACAATAAGGCTGAAGGAAGCTGGAGCATTCTGTATTTGGGTTGTTGTCTGAAGAAAAGACTGCATTACTGGAGACAGCCTGCCCTGTGGCTGACCTGCTCCATTCAGTCATTGCAGACCTGGGGACTGGCCTGGGAATACCATCTGGTGACTAACTGTGACCCAAGTCTATTTACACCTTGAGTGTAGAGAAGGAAAGACCTGAGTAAGAGAGGAAGAGAGGTCTTTTCTTCTTCTCCTTTTTTTTCCTCTTCTTTTTTTTTTCTTTCTTTTTCTCTTTCTCCTTTCTCTCTATTTTTGTATTTTTTTTTTAACTCTATTAAATCTGCGGGTATATGATTGGATAAAAATAAATGATGTATATTTGTCACACATGATGATTAAGTGGGCTAGACCCACGAAACGCGTCCAGAAGCTTCTCTGGAGAATGTGTGATTTTTAATTTTTTTAAATAAAAATAATTTTTGTGCCATTGCTTACCAGAGCTGATCCCCAAATTGTAAGTGAAGTATTTAAACCAGAAAATTGTTGCAATTACAAATATTTTGTCATGTTTGTTTATTTCCTCTGTGTTTATTGGAGCAACACAAAAAAAAGCAGAGAAAAAATGCAAATTGACCATAATTTCACTCAAAACCTAATTTCTCACAAACCCCTGGAGTTGTTGCCACCTTTACAAAACTCTGGGTAAACAACTTTATGTCAAGAATGTAATTCAAACTCACCAGTGGCAAGTAACAAGAGTGGGATTTTCCTTTGAACATACTGTAATCAAGAATTTTACAACCCATGGCACTGTGGCTAATCTCCATGGATGTTGAAGTCAGACAAAAATTGATGAAAGGTTGAAATGCAGAATAGTCTATTTGGTTGATAAGCAGACCCAAATAAGTTCAAAGAAATTCAAGCTGCCTTGAAGGCTCAGGGCACATAAGTGACGCGCTCATGTGACGCCGGGACGTGTCACTTCCGTCACAGGGTTCACAGGTAAACTTCGCGTATGTGCAGATAGAATGCTGAAGTCTGCCTGTGTGCGACCGGAAGTGACGCGCGAACCCGGCGTCACATGACCGCGTCGCAGCGGTGAGATTGCGGGCGCGATTTAGAAATCGTGCCCGCGCTCTGCTTTTGAATAATGATGCACATTAGGGCTTATTACAGCAACGATACAGAGGTAGCGCGGCACAAGGGGACCCGCCTACCGGTCAAAATGCCTTCAGGAACGCCCCTCTAACGGCATTTTCGTAAGTTTGCAAACTACATTATAGTACTTGTAGATTACTACAAAAGGTGAGGCAGGGATGTGTTAGACTGTATTCTAAGGCTGCAGGGACAAGTATTAATAGGTTAGAAAGCTTATTTGGGGTGACAGGTTCCCTTTAAGTTGAAGGTGCCAACAATTTTGTTCTGTCAAATTTTGGAGGCCTATGTGAAATTACGTCCAATTTAAATCTTTTCTCTTTTTTTGTGTTGTTCCAATACACACAAAGGAAATTAAAAAAAGATATTATTGCGATAATTTCGGGGAGTTTATTTTCTGGAACAACCTTTTCGGTGCTAACATTTTCAGCCATGATTGTATATATAAATATATATATATACTACACATATTTATGCTCCGTTGCAATTACAATTATTCTACTACTGCAATCATGAAATGATTCATCCCCTTTATGACGAATCTCTTTAGTAATTAGTAGAGCACCCTTTTGCTGTTATGACCTGCAGTAAATATGAAACATACCCAGACACAAGCTTCTGGCAGCATTCCCAAGGAATGATTGTCCATGCCTGATAGATAATGCTCGTAAGATCTTTATTATTTTTGGGTTTGCATGGTACAACCCCTTCTGGAAAGCACTAAAAAAGTTTTCAAAGTCAGGTGATTGTGAAGTTCACTTCAAAATCTTCCAGGTCTTCTTCTGAAACCATGTCTTAAGCATGCATGCTTGGGATGCTCATTACTGAGCAAGTCTTGCTGTGGGTCCTTTCAAACATTCAATGAATTTGACCATCTGCCTCATCAGGAATCTGGTGATAGTTAGTGATAGTTTCCCCATTCTGTCAATTACAGGTAGTGTAACCAATATTCCTTTGACTTTAAACTTGAAAACTACATTCCAACTCTATTTCTAGGAACATTCACTGACTTTGCTATCTTTTTGTATCACTTTCCTTGCAATTATAAGGCAATATTCAACTCTTTTATCTTTTTGGACCAATCTCTTTACAACCTAAGAGTATTAGTAAATTGAAGGTCATTGTGCATGAGAAATAGATCAAGATTCCTCAAGAACACTGTCAAAAGCTGGTTTCTGGCTATGCATCACCTTTGGAGCAGCTCTTAACAGCCAAAGGGTGCTAAACTAAGTACTAAAAACACTTGTCATGAAGAGGCTGAATATTTCTGTGGCTGGAGACTGCTATAGTCATGAAAACTGACATTTTGTGTTGAATTTGGAGAAGTGACTTGTTTATTGCAAAAGGAAAAATGTTAGTTAATTTTGCTTAGAAACCTAATTTTCCATGACGGTTTGCATATGGCTCTGCCCAGTGCTGTAACTTGAAGCTCATTGACCCCAATGCGAAAGTTCCAATGGGGCCCCCAATTATTCCAAATCTTTTTTTTTAACTAGATACATTTTTATTAATAAATTCAAGTTTTCATGTAACAAACAAATTTTATGTACAGATTATGATTTTAACACTTTGTCTCCCCCCCCCAACCCTTACCTCACCCCCTTTCTTAAAACAAGTATCTAAGCATCACAGATACCCACAGTGCAATAACTTAACAAATTCCCATCAATGGAGACCACATTCTATATTCCAAATCTTTAATAGCATTAGTGTTTTCCTTTAGGCCAAATTGATTTTTGATGCCCCCTATCTTCCAGGGCCCAGGTAAGAATGCAAGCTCTGCACCTGTTTTAGCTCTGCCCTTGGCTCTGCCATGGCTGTGAGACCTTTAGATACTTATACACATTAAATGAATGTCTTTAATGACTGGTTTTGTCTGGTCAGGTGGAATATCTTATTGTGTCCTTCAACAGTAGACGGCAGGGAAATTCGTAGAGGAAATACATCTATGACAATGGCTTGTGGTGCTTAGCGGGTATGGTCTGCTACACTGTTATTGGTGCTTAGTCTTTTCATAGACTAAATGGCTTATGATGGCCATACACTAAACATATTTCCCTCTGATAAATGTAAAAATAATTCATGAAAAGATTTGTTTGTTGACTTTTTAAAAATTATTTAATAATTTTAAGTTTTAAAATAATTTGAGAATAGCACATGGTAAGTTGCATACCATTATGCAGCTTATTGCTTTCATTTGTGGGTAACAGTTCCATAGTCTCATAGTTTTTAAGGTTGAAGGTAGACTTTAAGTCCATCTAGTTCAACCCATAACCTAAGAAGGTGATCCAAAGGAATGCAAACAAAAACCCATATGGTAAACACTAAGCTCCACATTGGAGAAAAAAAATTCCTTCCTAACATAAACATGTAAAATATTCTGTAACATATGTACTTTAATGTATTAGCTACTAAATAGCTATGACCAGAACTTTTGAAACTTGAATGAACTAGCTTCAATTTATGTTTTTTTTAATTTGATTTACAGCTAATCAATTCCCCCCAAATTACAATACTTACAATTGTGGCACCCCTGTGGGGGATTGCCACAGGATCCACCGTTGCAAGGAAGGAATTGCACCCTGGTTAGCACAGCACACACCCCCTTCCACCCCAGACCTGAAGGGGGAGCTCTACTTGCTGCTTTAAGTCAGTTCCCTTTTAAGAACATCCAGGCCTGAAGGGAGGAGTTAGTTAGTCCCTGTAGTTTCAGTTCAGTTCCTGTGAGGAGAGGGAAGAGAGAGGAGACGGAGGACTAGTCGCTGGTGGAGATCCAGGCCCACGACCAGGGACCATTAACCGCTGTGCGCACCCTAGGGAAAGGGTCGGAGGCAAGTGGAAAATCAGGGAAGAAAGGGAACCTTTTACTCAGCCCTTTAGTACACCCGGACACTGGAGTCCGATGCTGACAGCATTCAAAGCTGCAGCAAAAGCCCAGAAGACTCAGGAGGAGTTCAGCCCTGAGGAGAGTGAGTAAGAGACACTAAACTGACCAAGCACAGGACCAGGGGCCATAGGAGAAACAGGGACCCCGCAGAAGGACCTCATTGCCAGTTTATGACAAAGCCCAGAGAGGGAGAAGAAGCGGTGGGTTCAGGCTCAGGCAGGACTTACCCCACACCACAGAGCACAGACACAGAGGAGGCCTCATAACTTTCTAAGGTGGAAATACCAAGTTGCACCAGGGACCTGGTTAATACTCTGAACTGTATCTGTTACTCTGTCACCAGTAAAAGGTACCGAAACAACAATCCCTGTGTGTCTGTGTGCCTGTCTAAGCGCCGCAATTTACCGCTGTGTCAGCAAAGACTCAACTACTACTCCCCTCATCCATCCCCGCTGCCCTGAGGTAAAGCTCCACCTGTGGGGAGCTGTACCACACTCTGCTGCACCCACCATCACCTCAGCGGCCAGCTTGCAGCGCTGGTACCATATTACCGAGAACTACAGGTGGCGTCACGTTCAATGTAAATATCCCCTTATCCCCCACTGTTCCCCGCCATTGAGGGTCCAGGGCACGGAACCAGGGATCGATCAGCCGTGATCCCCCCATCAAAGCCGCCATCAGCCCCGATACCCGAGTACCCCATCCCCTGTCGACTGCCTCACAATGCTGCAAAACCTCTAATTGTCCTGAAAATACATGTTATACTCTGAGGTCTTCTATCACTGTATCCGACCCCTTTCAAGCTTTTTAGCACAAATGCAGCCTTATTAGTGTCAAAAATAAGGATCAGATTACATGAGTTAATCGGAAGCATTAAACAACTGTTTTCTATGCTAAACTCCGAAATCTCCAGACAATTTGTTGTGGATTGCTCGAATCCATGCCTTTAAAATGTTTTTACTCCCCAAAATTTTATATTTTTTCAGGTCTCTTCCTATCACTATACCGCCCAAATTTCTTACTAAACTCCAAACACTGACTAACAGATATGTCTGGGCAAATAAAAAACCCACGGTGGCAGGGAGACTCATGATCCTCTCTTAATCGGATGGGGCATGGGAGTACCTAACATAGCTGGTTATCACAAAGCCATCATATTAGAGGCAGCAAAACGATGGTGGTCCCCTCCGCCTGAGAAACTCGGCTGGGTGCAGATAGAATCGAACTTCCTCAGAGGGTCCTCTCTGCGTTTCCTTTTGGAAGCAGAATCCCTCCACCCTACGACCTACTGCCCACCTCTCCTAACTATGCAAGCCATCCTTGAAGGCTGGCAACGGATGATGAAGGCGTGGCTCTCTCTCCCAGCCGGGCTTATCAGTGCGAAGGCCCTTTCCTTTTACATACCTTTTCTGAACCTCCTACCCTGTGTTAAAGCTAATATCCAAGCAGTACAAGACCTGTTATGGGAAGGCTTTCTCTACTTACTTTCATTTCTTTGCTCTGAAATACCTGGTATAGAGAATACCTTGTTTCAATATCTCCAAGTTAAACATTTTCTGTGTCTCGATACAACGCCTCTCCTTTCCCTTAGCCCCAACATGTCCTTCTTACCAAAAATTTCTCCTTTCTGAACCTCATATGTACAAAGGACTTTCTACCATTTATAGGAATTTCAATAACTTGTTTCTCCCATCAAGACCTAGTTACATGCTCCGTTGGGAGGAAGACCTGTCTTTTCATGTCTCAGAGGAGGAGTGGAAGGCTGGAATAAAAATGGTACAATGGGTTTCTAGATGTATTAATCATTTAGGAACATTAAAGAAGATCCACCTCAGATGGTATTACCCCAAATTTACTTGGATCGGTTTGACACGGATCAGTCTCCTCTGTGTTGGAGACAATGTGGTGGAAGGGGTACACTGGCTCATATGTGGTGGACCTATCCCAAATTGTCATCTTTTTGGTTGGTTATTTCTAATCTACTTAAAACTGTGACTCGCATCGATTACCCTCTGACTTCCCAATTGGCGGTCCTAAATGTGAGCATTGACATGCTACCCCATGATTTTGCAACTATTGTTTTGAATATTTTAATGGCTTCCAGAATGAGCCTTACTGCAAAAAAGTCTCATCGTCCGCCTACTTTTAAGGAAATTGTAAATAGTCTTAATTCCACATTCCAGCACGAATATTTTCTTTGGTTAGACTCGATGTCAAGAGACAAAATTCTGAAGAACTGGTTGGGTTGGACCTCTCATCCTCTAGCCTCACCTATTATTTAGTCCTGCTCATTGGGTAGATTTCTTATGCGTCCTTCTGGACATATAGCCCCTGGCCCCCTCAGTTCTTTTGGTTGTATTTTATATGTATATCTTATGTGTATCTGTAAATTTATTTCTTCATTGTTTGTTCTTGAAAATTTCAATAAATATTATTGGATTAAACAACTGTTGATTGGTAACCTTTACCGGCGGCCATTTAGTAGGCTGTTTACACAGGAAGAAAATCACCGAATAGGTACATAATATATGAAAAAAGAGCGGCCATGTTTTTTCTCTGTTTACACAGGAAGACCAAGAAATATGATGCGCACTGTGTGACCAATCTACAAATGTATTGCTTAGTGTAAATAGGCTGTCATGGTTCTCGGCAGTGTGAGTCCTGTTTAAACAGGACAATGCACCACTGAGAACTGTGATCTTTTGCACAGATATTTTGCTTGTTCATTGGGTGTTTACAGAGAAAGAATATTGTGGATAGAACATTTTTAAGAACTTGTGCATGATAATCTTACATACAACATATCTTTCAAATTGCAATATCTGAAGATCAGGGAATACAATAGTCATGGCTGAAAGTGCTGGCATCCTTGACGTTGTTCCAGAAGCTGAAGTATTTTTCCCAGAAAATGGTGTAATTACTCATTTGGTCATACATGTTTATTTCCTTGTCTGTATTGGAACAAGCCCCCCAACAAAATGAAAGGGAAAAATGCTAATTGGATATAATTTAACACAAAACCCCAGAAATGGGTCGGAAAAATTGATGCCATCTATGCAAAATTGTGGGTAAACAACTTTGCTTCAAGCAAGTGATGCTCATTCAAACCCACCTGTGGCAAGTAAAAAGAGTGGGCAATAAGAAAATCACACCTGACACTAGATAAATAGGGAAGAAGTTGATGCTATCTCTGCATTGGTGGTTTGTGATGGTCTCTTCCTGTTATCTCGCACTCTCCACAGACATATGGATAGGGACCTCACACTGTGATCTCCAATAAGAACAGAGTTGCTGATGTATGTAAAGCGCTGTGGAATTAATGGCGCTATATAAATTAATAAATATTATTATTATTGCAATAATGTTCTGGGAGAAATACTGGAACAATTTCAAGAATGCCAACACTTTCATCCACTTTCAGCCATGACTGTATGTATATTGGGACTGCTATATTGCTGTCAATTGTTATTAGCTCTTAGAACAAACAAGAGGTATGCTAATCCATGTAATTGTCATTCAATCTTGACTGGTATAAAGACAAGGAGCTCAATTAACACAATCAATTCCCCCTGTCTAGGACAGATAAGCCTATGTCCTTATTAGTTGGTTCATTATACAAGAGAATATTGACTTTGGATGACAGTGTGGAACTAAATGCTTACATAAAACACAGCATTATAGTATATAGTGTTTCTGCCAGCAATCAAGGTCAAAATCAATAATGAAAAATAATAGAGATGTTTACATAGAACCAACTGACAAGCTGTAATCAACACTGAACCTACCTTGGACATTAAGCCTTTCTTTGTATATCTGAGCACTGAACATAACTGGTCAGAAAAGTTAAGAGGGTTCTCCAGCAAAAACCTGGGCACAATGCTGGGCAGCATCAGGGGCAATGAAATGGAGTGTTGGCTGGACATATGCACTGCCACTATATTCTATCAGGGCTAAAAGTTCTTTGTTCAGGGTAAAACTATCTTATTCTGTGAGTCAGTGTGAGATGTATTCAGGGTCGGACTGGGGTGTCTGGGGCCCACCAGGGAAATTGATTTCAGGGGCCCACCCACCCTTCAGCTATATGTAAATACCTGGTAGCTGTTATTATACCCATTATATTGACGGCTCCTGCACATCACTCTGCGCTCAGCAGAACTGCCATGTACAATTATTGTACTTTATAGTAAAGAGATTCTTTGGTGAAAACAAGTTATCAGTGATCCACAGGTTCAATAGGTGATCACTTATTTATTGGTGGAATCCGACCTGTGGAAACCGAATCATCAGAAGAATGTGGGACTTATATCCCAATTATTAAAGGGGTTTTCCCATAAACAAAATTCATTTTAAAGTTCATTTTAATCAATAGATTTTGGAATAATAATTTGCATAATTTGAGGTGTTTAAAAATAATGTTCCTGTGTCGAGAGAATCCCTGTACGGTCAGACACATCCATTACACAGTACACAGCAGGGACACATATATAAGTTTATCTCAGCCCAGGAACATTTTCTTTTAAACACATCCAATTGTGGAAATTATTATCATTACAGGGTCTACTTATTATTAAGATGAACTTTAAATTAACCTTGTTCATGGGAAAGGCCTTTAAAATGCAGCGGCTGGTAATAATGTAAGTATTGCGCATGCGTGAGGTGTACTTTACCGCAGCTCATCACATGAGCTGCCGTAAAGAATACCTCACGCATGCGCAATGCGCAGCTTGAGGTCTGTCGATACACCGAAAGGGTGTATCGACGTTAGCAGCGCCTGAAATGACGCGATTAGCGTCATATCGGCTGATCTGCCCATGGAGTAGGGCGAGGAGGATTCAAATAGTTTATCACGCCCATCGGGGCGTGAATACAAGCACTAAAGGCGGCGATAAGAAGTCACAGGGAACGCCCTGTGCGACTTCTCAGGAAACAAGAAGCCGTAGTTGTAGAGGTATCAAAATCACTTTTTGAAAGTTTCAAACTACACAATTTTTACACAAAGGGATAGGTAGAATAGCATAATGATAGTGCAGGGACAGGTATTAATAGGATGGGGAGTGATTTTTAGGGGCCAGGTTCCCTTTAAAGATTTCAGCATCCACATGACTACATCACCAGAACCACCGTCAATACAATCACATATCACTAGAACCACTGTCAATACAATAATACCTCACCAGAACCACTGTCAGTATATCACCAGAACCATTGTCAATACAGTAATACATCACTAAAAACAGTCAATACATCACCAGAAACCCCATCAATACAATACATTACTATAACACCTGTCAGTACATAACCAGAACCATCAGCAATACAATAATACATAATCAGAACCACCGTCACTACATCACCAGAACAGTACGTTCCCTATATAAATGTGTATGGAGATTAAATGTCCCATACTATTCATACTCCTTCCACATGTCCCATACTGCTCATCCTCCTCCCACATGTCCCATACTGTTCACCCCTGATGTGTCCCATGCAGCTCATCTTACATCCATGTGTTGCATACAGCTCATCCTCACCCCCATTCCCCTGAATCCCATGTTGCTTATCCTCCCCCAATATGTCTCATGCAGCTCATCCTTCCCCACCATCCCCCTTCCAGGTTACATGCAGCCTCTCACCTCCCATGTTCCAGGCAGCCTCTCCCCTCCTATGCACCACGCAGCCTCTCCCCTCCCTTGTTCCACGCGGCCTCTCCCCCATCCCTCATCCATGTAGCTTCTCCCCTCTCCCATGTTCCATGTAGCTTCTCCCCCACATTCCATGTAGCTTCTACCCCCGACGTTCCATGTAGCTTCTCCCCCATCCCCCATCCATCCATGTACCTTCTCTCCCCCATCCACCAAACCATCCATGTACCTTCTCCCCATCCCGCCTCCATCCATGTACCTTTCCCCTATCCATCCATTTTCTCCCCCTTTTTCCATGCCGGCCCCCATCCATCCATCCAGCTAGTCCCCCCTTTCTATGCCGCCCCTATCCATTCATCCATCCTGTCCCCCCCCCTTTTCTATGCCGCCCCCCTATCCATCCATCACATTCTCTCCCCTTTTCCATAATGCCCCCCACACATCCACCCCATTCTGCCCCCTCTTCCAGGCCACACCATCCATCTATCCATCCATCTATCCCACTCTGTTCCCCCCAGGCTACTATCTTCGGCTGTAACAGCGCCTTACCTGACTCCACGTTCCTGATCCCAGATCCCGGCAACTTCTTCCTCTGCAGCGCTCGGTCTCTCGGTCACCGGCACCAGGAACCCGGCACCAGGCAGCTTCTTCCTCTGCAGCTCCCGGTCTCTGGCACCAGGCAGCTTCTTCCTCTGCGGCTCTCAGTCTCCCACTCGCTGGCACCAGGAACCCGGCACCCGGCAGCCTCTTCCTCTGCAGCTCCTGGTCTCCAGCACCAGGCTATGGAGGGCAAAAACACTCTGCTGCTATGGGGGGGTCACAGACACACTGCTACTGCTGGGGGTGGGGGAGCACAGACACACTGTTACTGTTGTGGGGCACACACATATTGCTGCTGGGGGGCACATATTGCTGATGCTGCTGGGGGTCACACATATTGCTTATGTTGTTGGGGGGGCACACATTTTGCTGCTGCTGTTGGGGGAGCACACATATTGCTGCTGCTAGGTGGGGCACACTTTATGCTGTTGCTGGTGGAGACATATTGGTGCTGGGGGCAGGGCCAGCTCCAGGTTTCTGCGGGCCCCGGGCGAAAGAGCCTCAGTGGACCCCTTTAATACATACTGCCGCATCATGTATATATATATATATATATATATATATATATCTCAATCTCAAAAAAAGAGTAGAAAAACTGGGCACAATCCGTGTACAACAACCGGTGAAATCCAGGGTAATCCTTTCTGACCGAAGGTATTAGGCAAATGGAGGTGCACACTTAGCGTAAGTGACCAAATATAAGTAGCAGGAAAAAAGACGGTGGCACTCACCATAACGATCTTTATCAATTTATTGCGGTTTCCAAAAAGGCATTCCGGAGAAGCAAGCGATGGGGGAGGGAGGTGCGGGAGTGAGGACGACGGCAACCGTTTCTCGGCTCAGCAGCCGCTTCTACAGGACCCGTAGAAGCGGCCGATGAGCCGAGAAATGGTTGCCGTCGTCCTCACTCCCGCACCTCCCTCCCCCATCACTTGCTTCTCCGGAATGCCTTTTTGGAAACCACAATAAATTGATAAAGATCGTTATGGTGAGTGCCACCGTCTTTTTTCCTGCTACTTATATATATATATATATATATATATATATATATATATATATTATAGTCCGCAACCTATATATATGTATATATAGATATATCCCTCGCAAATGTATTCCCTACCATGCTGTCTCTCCAATCCTGTGCATATCTCTCCCCTTGAGCGGTCTCTCCTCTCTATGTGCAGTCTCTCTCCCCTGTGCGCTGTCTCTCCCTTGAGCCTGTCTCTTACCTGTGCTTGTTCCCCTCCCTGTGCACTGTGTCTCTCCCCTACACTTGTCTCCCCCTTTGCCTGTCTCTTTCCTGTGCGCTGGATCCCCCCAGCGCACCTATCTCCCCCCTGTGCCTATCCCTTGCCCTGTACGCTGTGTCTCCTCCCTGTGCCTGTCTTCCCCGCTGGTGTAATTTGCCCCTGACAGGGCCCCGAGTGCTGCCCACACCGCACCCTTGGGGGCCCTGCGCTGCCCCACACCTCACCCTCAGGGGCCCCTGAGTGCTGCCCCCACACTGGGAGGCCCCTGAGTGCATCCACTACACCAGGGGGCACCTGAGCGCTTCCCCCCAACACCGGGGGGGCCCCTGAGCACATCCCCCACACCGGGGGGGGGGGCCCTGAGCACATCCCCCACACCGGGGGGGGCCCTGAGCGCATCCCCCACACCGGGGGGGGGCCCTGAGCGCATCCCCCACACCAGGGGGGGCCCCTGAGCGCATCCACCACACCAGGGGGCCCCTGAGCGCATCCACCACACCGAGGGGCCCCTGAGCGCATACACCACACCGAGGCGCCCCCTGAGCACTGCCCCCACACCGGGGGGGCCCCTGAGCACTGCCCCCACACCGGGGGGGCCCCTGAGCACTGACCCCACACCGGGGGGGCCCCTGAGCACTGACCCCACACTGGGGGGGCCCCTGAGCACAGACCCCACACTGGGGGGGGCCCTGAGCACTGACCCCACACTGGGGGGCCCCTGAGTGCTGCCCCCACACTGGGGGCCCCTGAGTGCTGCACTTAACACTGGGGGGGCCCTGTGCGCTGCACGTACACTGGGGGGGACCCTGAGCGCTGCACCCACACCAGGGGGACCCTCAGGGTCCACTAAGAGCTGTCTCCCTTCTAACCTGAAGGCTGCAGCCAGTGATTTCTCAGACCTCTCCTTTCAGTGTGAGCTGCCTGCAGCTGCTCTATTTCCTGTGTGCAGAGATACAGGAAATAGACGGCTGCAGTGATATAAAGCTAAGGACTGAGTCAGAGCAGCTCCTCAGCACAGTTCAGGCCCCAGATGATTGTTTAACAGGACAGGTGCACAATGATAGTTTACTCACAGGAGTGTGGGGGCTGTGAAGTCTGTGTCCCCTGCAGAAAGACCTGTCTGCCCTCTCTTTCACGCTGCAGTGTCTCAGCCTGTGCTCTTGCTGGGCTGGCAATGTGCAGCCACGGCTGTGATCCTGCTTCTCAGTGTCACTGAAGGCTTCCCTCTCTGGCTCTGCTCCCTCCAAGAAGAGCAGGAACTGGAGGAAAAAGACGTCACATAGGAGGGGGAGGAGATCACAATGCCGACTCTACCCGGAGCAGATCCCTGCACAGCAGCACAGTCAGTGATGAAGAGCAGGGGGTAGTGAGAGGCGGGGCTAGGTGGGCGGGGCCTTTACACCTGAGGGCCTCCCATCACTTTTGCCCGGTTACCCGGCAGAGCAGTCCGAGGCTGGATGTATTGATCAGACTCTCACCCATCTATAAATTTTCCCATATCTTGTGGATTAATGATAACTCTTCATTGGAAAATCCCTTTAAAGACAAAGTTCCTAAGAATGTTTACATCAAATTGAGAAGCACTGAACCATTAGTTACAGTGCCTACAAGTAGTATTCAACCCCCTGCAGATTTAGGTGGTTTGATAAGATGCCAATAAGTTAGAGCCTTCAAACTGCAAACGAGAGTAGGATTTATTAACAGAAGCATAAATCTTACAAACCAAAAAGTTATGTTGCTCAGTTGAATTTTTATCAATTTTAAACATAAAAGTGTGGGTCAATTATTATTCAACCCCTATGTTTAATATTTTGTGGAATAACCCTTGTTTGCAATTACAGCTAATAATCGTCTTTTATAAGACCTGATCAGGCCGGCACATGTCTCTGGAGTTATCTTGGCCCACTCCTCCATGCAGATCTTCACCAAGTTATCTAGGTCCTTTGGGTGTCTCAAGTGGACTTTAATCTTGAGCTCCTTCCACAAGTTTTCAATTGGGTTAAGGTCAGGAGACTGACTAGGCCACTCCAACACCTTGATTTTTTCCATCTTGAACCGGGCCTTGGTTTTCTTGGCTGTGTGCTTTGGGTCGTTGTCTTGTTGGAAGATGAAATTACTACCCATCTTAAGATCCTTGATGGAGGAGCGGAGGTTCTTGGCCAAAATCTCCAGGTAGGCCGTGCTATCCATCTTCCCATGGATGCGGACCAGATGGCCAGGCCCCTTGGCTAAGAAACAGCCCCACAGCATGATGCTGCCACCAACATGCTTGACTGTAGGGATGGTATTCTTGGGGTCGTATGCAGTGCCATCCAGTCTCCAAACGTCACGTGTGTGATTGGCACCAAAGATCTCGATCTTGGTCTCATCAGACCATAGAACATTGAACCAGTCTGTCTCAGAGTCCTCCAAGTGATCATGAGCAAACTGTAGACGAGCCTTGACATGACGCTTTGAAAGTAAAGGAACCTTACGGGCTCGTCTGGAACGGAGACCATTGCGGTGGAGTACGTTACTTATGGTATTGACTGAAACCAATGTCCCCACTGCCATGAGATCTTCCCGGAGCTCCTTCCTTGTTGTCCTTGGGTTAGCCTTGACTCTTCGGACAAGCCTGGCCTCGGCACGGGAGGAAACTTTCAAAGGCTGTCCAGGCCGTGGAAGGCTAACAGTAGTTCCATAAGCCTTCCACTTCTGGATGATGCTCCCAACAGTGGAGACAGGTAGGCCCAACTCCTTGGAAAGGGTTTTGTACCCCTTGCCAGCCTTGTGACCCTCCACGATCTTGTCTCTGATGGCCTTGGAATGCTCCTTTCTCTTTCCCATGTTGACCATGTATGAGTGCTGTTCACAAGTCTGGGGAGGGTCTTAAATAGTCAGAAAAGGCTGGCAAAAGAGATAATAAATCCACACATGTGAAGCTCATTGTTATTTGTGCCTGAACTACTTCTTAATACTTTAGGGGGACCAAACAGAATTCTGGTGGTTTGAGGGGTTGAATAATAAATGACCCTCTGAATTAACTTTTAACGCTTTAAAAAAAATAAATAAATAAATAAATAATTTTTTGTGGTACTGCATTTCCCACTTCCAGGCTGATCTACAGTCCAAATGTCACAATGCCAAGTTAATTCCGCATGTGTCAACCAGCTAAATTTGCAGGGGGTTGAATACTACTTGTAGGCACTGTATAATGAGCATCTAAGGGTACCGTCACACTTGGTGATGTCGACGGCAATCTTTTAGGTGATGCTGGGGCGTGGCCTATCGCCGCCGACATCGCCAATGCGTCGCCTAATGTGAATGGACGAGGGCGACGCACTTGAGCAGTCACCTGGTTTCAGAGCAGCGCTCTGAAACCAGGAGACCACTCTGGGCATGTAAATGGGGTACGGTGATGTGCCAAGCGATGGGAGCCGTAGTGTTTTTAGACACCCCAGCGACGACGCCACCTGTCAGATCGCCGGTGAGTCGGTGGAGGTGTCGCCGCATGTAAACATGCGACGGCGACGCTGGCGGGGCGCCAAAGACGTGCGCGCTCCCACCCATCGTCGCCGATATCTCCGGCGACGTTACCCACATCTCCGGCGACGTCACCTGGTGTGACGTGGCCCTAAGAATGTCTTGCTTTATCATGCCGTAAGACAACGTTCATGAAAACTTGTTTCCCATGGAGAGATTCTGAGATTTTGCACACCAAATGGACCAACATTCCACAGGTCCAGAGAGCAGAACCAATTCATTCTATACCCGATTTTGTAAAAGCTTTGCCAAAACCTAATAATGGAATAATTATGTTTTACTATGGATTTTTGGCATTTGTATCAAGAGTTTATTGTTAAATAAGGATAATAAGTAATATGGTAGCCGCTTGCACAAAAAAGTCCAAGGCCTCATTAGAGTCTGAAGTCTTTGTCTATTGTTAGGATGAGAAGGAATTCAGTGCTTGAGGCAGAGATCAAAAGTTGTGAAGATCTCCACTGAGGAGTGGAGTGGCCAGAGAACTAAGGGGCAAGGTGATCATAAGTTTTGATGTTCTTTCTGTTTATCATGCTCTGGGGTCTGACTAGACCTCAGAGCATAATAAGAGACATTAAAGTGAACCTGCGATCACAATTTAACACATGGGTAAAGGCATGGCTATAATGGCCCTGTTATACTGATTCAGTGGATACCTGTAGTGAAAAATATCCACAGCCTGGTTCTTGTTTAATTCCCTTTTGAAGTTTTGGTACAATAGCCTTTTCGTGTATCTTGGCGGGACTGTGGGGTGAGACTGTGGGTAAGGTCTTTGGCTCTCTAGTTAGCCCCTCTTCTTTTGTTTAAGCCTCCTTTTTAAAATTTTGCACTATAGCTGCCTTTGCCCTGGATAGCGGTTGCGCAAATTCATTGCCTGGCGTCCACAAACAAACTGGTGCCAGATGCATCATGCTTAGATTAACCTCTGGTAGTCTCTAACAACATTGCACTGTCACGCTGGGTGGTCTACAAGTAAAGGCGATAAGCAAGCAGGATGGTGAGATGGGCAAAAGGCTGTAGAGAAGATAGTCAAACCCTTATACTGGGGGTCCCTAACTCACCCTGTTCTCTGAATTACCTCTGATGGTGAGGTTGTCTGGGCTACCACCCTTACCCTTTGTTACTGTTCTGCCTTAAACTAAGACCCCATTACCTCCACCCACGAACTGGGAAGCACAGCAACTCCAAACAGAAGAAAAACACCAAGGCTTCAGCAAAAAGCACACACATCTCACTTGTAGGTCTTGCAGAGACTAACCTCTATTAGCAGTCCCTGCCGGTGGAAGAGGAAACTATTTAAGGGTCAGGGGTGTGGACACCTGATAAACCCACAACCCCTTACCTGCAGAGCTGCCTACACATAGACAGCAGCACAGCAGCATGTACACATTAATTTACAATGTGCCAAAGGACATTAACTCTCATTAAACTTACAAAGCTCTTTTCACATAAATTGCAGAGCAATCAACACATGAAAGGCGCCATGGCAGTGCATGTGCAGATTGGGATCTCATCTCCATGACTAAATTCACATAAAAAAACGTCTACGCAAATAGAACTTCCAGGGAGTTTTACCTGATCTGATAAACATTGACAGAATTTATAGCAAAGATCAAGAGCTTTGAATTATATCTGTGCATATAGGTGTGCCTTGTTAAAGGAATTTGGAGAATAAAAAAGAATTAAATAGTAAAACAGTTGATTTTGTTATTTTTTTTTCCAAAAAATATTTGTCACATATTAATGTTGAACACTAAATTGAACATATCCTATCTAGAACTGCAATCTCTGAAATATATTGATTACAGAAATAGAAAAAAGAAAGATAGAGAGGAAGACAACAGGGCGCGGGATCTAAGGCTACGTTCACACATTGCACATTTTTTAATGCTTTTTTTCGCGTGCTTTTCAAAAATGCGCAATGTGCCGGCAAAGCGAATGTGAAATTCACTTTGCTGTACAGACACGGCGTAATTTTACGCAGCGCTTTTATGAGAATGACCATGTCAATTCCTTTATTCAGCAGCGCCGACGCTTTTTCCTGTAGGGACCGGCGCTGCTGATTCTGATGTCACAGAGAGGGATGAAGAATCCTGGTTCCTCCTCCCCTATGAGACATGTG
This sequence comes from Allobates femoralis, assembly GCA_033576535.1. Taxonomy (NCBI): domain Eukaryota; kingdom Metazoa; phylum Chordata; class Amphibia; order Anura; family Aromobatidae; genus Allobates; species Allobates femoralis. The sequence goes on from JARQOC010000004.1 coordinate 130,927,755, forward strand.
TGACTGCCCCATTTGGATTTCGCAATATATTAGTATACACAGGGCTGCATCTAGCCTCCCTGCCGCCTGAGCCAATGTGAGGAGTGGGGGGTGCTGTCAGACTTCAGCACCTCCGCCCCTTGGAGCGTTAGGTGAGGAGCAGGGGGGGGGGGTGCTGTCAGGCTTCAGCACCGCCGCCCCTGTGGCCCTAGGTGAGGAGCCGGGAGTAGGCTGTGCTGCTTACCCGCTGCCGGCGGCACCCATCACATAGGGCAGTGATGGCGAACTCCAGGCCTCGAGTGCCACCATCAGTGCAGGTTTTCAGGATTTCCTTATATTGCACAGGTGATAATATAATCACCTGCACTGCTGATGATTTCAATCCCTGTGCAATGCTGAGGAAATCCTGAAAACCTGCACTGTTGGTGGCACTCGAGGCCTGGAGTTCGCCATCACTGACATAGGGAGTCAGTGTGTGATACAGGTGCCACCCCCTTCTTACACTTCCTCTCCCAGCATGGCTGCCGCTTGGTCCTAAGGGCTCACACTGTCCAATGGACGGTGTGACCCTGAGTATACATTGCAAAACCCAAATTACAGTTAAGAAAATGTGTTAAAAATAATAAAATGTTAATATTTAGCCTCCTCCGGGTGTTCGTGGAGCCGGGAGCCGAGCCAAGCACACTTATAGAGCTGCCGGGGCCTTCCATGACATCATGGGCGCTGATTGGCTGCTCGTGGTCATGTGATGTGTGCGTCATATGACGCCACATATCACATGACCGCGAGTGGCCAATCTGCGCCCATAACTTCACGAAGGTCCTGGCAGCTCCATTCCTGTGCTTGGCTCGGCTCCCTATAGCGTGACCAGGCCGTCAGAAGGGTAAGTATTCATTGTTTATTATTTTTAATACATCTGCCTATGGCCCATGTCACACACACAGATATCTGTGCAGATATTGTTTGCAGATCTCTGGTTGCAGTGAAATCATGGACACATTATCCCATTTGTACACGGCCACAAAATGGAACAATGTGTCCATGATTTCACTGCAACCAGAGATCTACGAACAATCTCTGGACAAATATCTGTGTGTGTGACGTGGCCCTTACTTTTATTAAGATTTCGCAGTGTATATTAATACACTGCGAAATCAAACAGGGGGCGGTCACACATGTCACAGGGGGGAGGAGGAATCAGGATTCTTCCTCCCCACTGTGACATCACTTCTTCCCTGCTTGTAAAAAAATCGGTGTGTGAATGCACCACATTTGTTATGGTGCTTTTCAAAATGCGGCAAATAGCGGCCACAAAACCGCTATGTGTGAACATAGCCTAAGTGTAGATTTGTGTTAACACGGATTTCAGTAAACAGTTTCACACTCACCGCGCAGATTTCTTCTATTTTCGCTCATATGACCCGTGTAGAGGATCAACTCTATTGATGGTCCTCCAGCCTGCAGCATGACTTTTCAGGAATCAATGTGAGTGTCATAAGGAAACTCACACATGGATAATGGGCTAGATAAGGTTCTGGAGGATAAAGAGGATCTCAAAGGAAGTTTTTTCTTCCAGAACAAAGATTTTTTATTACATTCGAGTTAAAAAATGGACAATGCGTTTTGGCTAAAAAAAGTCTTTATCCGGTATGGTACCATACCGGATGAAGACTTTTGTTAGCCGAAACAAACGTGTTGGCTTTTTTTTTAACTGGAATGTAATAATAAATCTTTGTTCTGGAAGAAAAAAACTTCCTTTGAAATATATTTATGTGTTACTTCCTTGATCTCCAATCCCGAAATTAACTAGACAGTGTAAACGTATGTAGCGTCAAGTTAGAGGAGTGATCAAAGTTACTTCAGACAAGACGATTTTGAGTTCCATTGACCCTATCAAGTGCATATTGGAATACATTAAACCTCAAGGGTCTTTTGGATTTGTTTGCAAGAACATCTTCAGAGACTTGTGTCTGTCCACAGGATTTGTCTGGAGCTTTTTTTTTTTCTTGGACCCCACGCCTGGCCTAGATTTTCACATTCTTCAAGGATAGGTGTAATTTTAGATGTGCCTTGCAAGGTTTTTTTTCCTGTTTTTGTCAGTACTACAGGGATCTTATCCCATGGTGTGAAACCCCAGCACATTTATGAAAGCAAATTTCCTTCCCTACATCCTTGGAAGATAAATGACATTAAGGAAAACAAAACTGTAAGACTGCCATGGATTAAACAACAAAGCTGTGTCCTACTGTTATCATAACCTCCGTCAGTTTAACCTCTCTGTTATGTGGCTGCATTCCCAGTATTACATTTCACCACTGTGTTTCAAAGCTATTTTTGCCTGGTATTGGAAAGTAAAGACTTGGGCTTATTCTCTAGGTTAAACTTAAACCTTACAATTACAACTTGTTTTTACGGATATGTTTTTGCTTCTTAATAATTTTACAGACTTAAACTGAAAAGAATTGCTCACCTAGACATCTGCCATGTGTGATCACAACTCCAATATCATTTTTTGTTCTTCCCATCTGAGCACGATCTTAATTTTACTTTTCATCTCTGTTATTGACAATTTGGCAAAAACTTAATAATCGCTATATTTATATGTTACATTTTGGCAGCCGTTTTCTTTTCTTTTGCTGCATTAAAAAAAAATTTAAGTGAACCTGAATGCAATCATACCTTTACTTCAATGATTCCATGTTTGATTGCAGAAAAAAATCACTATAAAACTCTTGGAAAACAGGACAGCAGATGATTGATGTGTGCAGCACTGCGTCACTATTCTGGTGGGAGGGTTTGGCTTACAGCCGAAGGCCATGCCCACAGAGGTGGAAAAAAAAACAACAACACCAAATAGTGATGCAGTGCTGCACACATCAATCATCTGCTGCCCTGTTTCACTTGAGTTTTATGACACTTTTCTCTGCAATCGTACATTTAATCAATGATGCAAAGGTATGATTGCACTCAGTATCCCAGAGCCTATAAGGAGCTGGCTTCACTTTATAGCACTAAATTCTGCTGGTTGGTTCCTTTTAAAAGCTGCTTTTTACAGTACCAGAAAAAGCTATGAGATTCCAGAAATATCATGCACATAATTGTTATTTTTCTTGATTTGATTGGAAAACTGCTGCATGTTTGAAAGAAGTTGCATGTCAATTCTTTTAGCATTTTTGCAATATTTTTTTTCAATAGAAAGCCATAGGGAAATAAAAACAAAGCAAAAAACACAACCATACATTTTTTCTGCACTTTTGTTTAGCTTAGCTGGTCATCAGCAGAACCTGTCTGTGAGTAGTATGAGTATTTACAGGACCTTGCTGTCACGCTGGGAGGGGTCGGGGTAGCCAGGAGCTGGACAATGGGTATAAGGGGAGCCTACTCTGGCCCTGATACTGGGGTTTCTGGCTCACCCTGATCTCGAAGGTACCTCTAAAGGTGAGGAGGTTCGAGCCGCCAACCTAGGTCCCTAAAGCTCCTGAGAAGCCCTAGGCATAAGCCCCTACCTCCACCCACGGACCACGGAGCCCAGCAACTTCCAAGGGAAAAATCCACAGCAGCTTCAGATCAGGGTCTGCTCACAACAGGTCACAGTCCAGAAGTGAACTGAAATCAGCAACAACAGGTGGATGTGAGCTGATCAATTTAAGGCTGAAGGGTGGGGAGCAACCAGCCCAGACACGCCCCTCAGCACCTAAGCATTCACACGCACACACACCTGCTACTACATGCTTCGCTCATTAGCCTCATCTACTCACACTGAGCAGGGATAAAAAGGCTTCATTTAAACCTACAGCAGCAGCACTTCCATACTACAAGGCAGTCAATATGTAACACTTGCGCCCTGTGTCTCAGGCTAAGTCACTAGTAGTCAACTCGTGGGTTGCTGTTTGGGAACTTGCATGAGTGGGAAGATTACCCCATGTTGGTAGGAATGAAGGCTTCTATCAGTATGGCAAGCTTCTTTATGATTTTATTATAGGTACCTTCATGATTATTGTGTGCCCTCTTGACGACATTTTGACAACAGTTGACTATGTGAGCTATGTAGTGAGTAATGGTCAACTCTTGGGTTGCTGCTCGGGAACTTGAATGGGTGGGTAGTCTACACCCATGTTGGTGTGAATGAGGGCTTTTATCAGTATGGAATGCTTCTTTATGAGTTTGTTATAGGTATGTCCATTCCTATTATGTGCCCTCTTTGACCACAACTCTAAATACCAGGATTCTGCAGTCATTGTACAATATTTATGCTGCAGATATATTGATGACTGTTGCAACAGTAGTTACATTCATTGCAACCTTTGATTTTATAATCCCTGTTAACACCAGTTTCTTAGTGCTGACCAGAATGAGTCAGGTAAGTAATGTGCTCACATACCCTGGACCATTCTTCTTTCTGTCTTTCAATTACTATTGTTTGCT
>JARQOC010000004.1:130939024-130960974 GCA_033576535.1 Allobates femoralis
GAGGCTGCTGTATACCTCACTGCTGGGGGTTGTATACCTGTGCTGGAGTCCACCCTCGGCTTATACGCGAGTCAATAAGTTTTCCCAGTTTTTGGGGGCAAAAGTAGGGGGGTCGACTTATACACAGGTCGGCTTATACACGAGTATATACGGTATATATGTATATATATATATATACCGTATATATATATATATATAATATATATATATATAAATATCAAATAATAGCAGCACACTGGTCAGGCCAATCACATGCAAAAACTGATGTTACTAGATACTGTTAATGTATGTTTTTTGAGAAAAAAAAAAATAAAAAGTTTTTTCAAAACGGCCAAGAAGGAATTTTTTTAAATTTTTTTTTAAGGTTCTTAGCGCATGCATTGGCCAATATATGCCTGGCCTTCAACCAGTACGAGAGAGGTTTTTAGTGTAGACAGGCACCCTTCAGATCTAAGGTTGATTGAAGGGCAGGCATATATTGGCCAATGCATGGACTTAGAACCTTAAAGATGGAAATGTAAAATTTTTTTTAAGGTTCTTAGCGAATGCATTGGCCGATAGATCTCTGCCCTTCAACCAACAGCAAGGTGACCTTAAATCTGAAGGGTCCCTGTCTACACTAAAAGCCTCTCTCATACCCTAGGGCTCTCTGTTACAATGGGCAGTAGGAGGATACATACCACTTCAGATGGCCCCCGTGGCTCAGCAGGGAGGCAGGAGTGCAATTCCAGCAGTGGAGCAAGCCTGTTCCACACACAATAAATGAAGAAAAAAAACAGACAGCACTTCTTTTAACCTTTCAGCCCAGGTGCAACTCTATATAACTGGATTACATATAAATATCAAATAATAGCAGCACACTGGTCAAGCCAATCACATGCAAAAACTGATGTTACCAGATGTTGTTAATAGATGTTTTTTGAGAAAAAATTAAAACTAAAAAAAGTTTTTAAAAAAAAACTCAGATGGAATTTTTTTTTTTTTTTTTTTTAATTTTTTTAAGGTTCTTAGCGCATGCATTGGCCATTATATGCCTGGCTTCAACCAACGGCAAGATGACCTTAAATCTGAAGGGTCCCTGTCTACACTAAAAACCTCTCTCAAAAATGATACAAAATCAGATCCTCCGGAAAAGCACCATAGGGATCCATGGTGGACGAATTCAGATTTGGGTCTGTCCGGTTCACACCAGACAGACCCGGACCCGAAAAACTGTGGTGTGAAGCTGGCCTAAGAACTCTGATTGTTTCACAACTGTTGCATTCAGTAAACTAAGTGATACATCATTTGATTCAGGGTCTTTATGCATACATCATGCTGCTCTCAATCTCTGACATAGACATTAACAATGCGTTGGCAGGGGGTGCATCATTCTCTGCGGCTTGTGATCACATGAAAAGATGAATAACCAGCTTGTCTCCAATTAAAAATAAAGATCTTAAAAATAATAAAAAATTCTCATTTGTATTAATAGTATATTATCTGGTAAAATGAATGGTGTGATTCAAAAGTACAACTCATCCTGCAAAAAAAAAACAACAAACCCCAATACGTCTATATGGATGGAAAAATGAAATAAAAATATGGCTTTTGGAACAAGAGATGGAAAAAAAACAATTACTCAAACACAGAAAAAGCATTGATCATGTTGGGAAGGGGTTAATACATTGAAACATCACAATGTGTTGGAATGCTGAAATCCAGCCTTCATGGAAGATCAATGGCTGTAAGCACATGTTTCATTGATTAACCATTTAGTGTCTTTGCAATTGATAAAGATCTCATTTTTTATTCTTAGCAGACAGCCAATAAAGATAAGAGTGGTTGAAGGAGGAATCTGGTTGTTAATGCACTTGCTAAGTACATCTGCTTATTGTAAAGTACTGAGGCAGATAGAAGAGTATTGCAGGTTATGGGTGCTGCATTGTACCCAAAAGATTATGATAACCCGTATAAGGTGAAATCTCACATTTGGTGACTATCACTGAAATAATTCTAGGAACATATACCTAGACGTGTGTGAGAAGTATCCATCTAGTTTCATTGCAGAATTGGTCTACAGCGACTGCAAACGCTAGCTCCGAATTAGGTTGGAATCTCATAAAATTAAGTTCTACAGTGGAAAAGACACAGGAAGATCTGCGGAGACGAAAAACTCCTGTGGAAATGCAGCGGATTTGCAGAACTTTCAACCCATTGATGAGCTCCGAACTCCAATTCATGCTGCAGATTTTCTCTGCCGCGCATGAATGATCTACTGCTATAATGTACATGCAAAATCACAGATGAAAACCCCGTATATGGGAACATACCCTAAGGCCCTGTACACACAGTGCATTTTTAGATACATTTTTTGTGCAGTTTTGTCACAAATCTGCATGCTTATCCTTATGTCAGCAAAGGCTATGGTCAGACTTGCGTCTGCCCTGAGCCTGGGGAATCCATTAAAAACTTAGTGGCAGGCAGAGCCCATAGCGTTAACAGCATGTAACGCTATGCGCCACCTGCTCTATGCATCACTATGGTTACCTGATGTTTACCGCAGCCGCCGGCTCCATAGAGAATCCCCTGATATGCGGTATTGCAGAGCAACCAGGAAACATGGTCTGCAGCGTTTTCCTGTGTGCTCAGCTAAAGCGCACGTCCTGTGTGGCTGCTGCTAAGGTAAACAGTGGGTTTCTATGGGGCAGTGTTGGCAGGCAGCTCATAGCGTTAACACTATGAGCTGCGGGGGAAAATTAGTGGAAGTGTCAGGCATGGATCACTCTCCAAGTGTGACCCTAGGTTAACTTCATTATAAAAAAAAATGCAGGCAAAAATGCACCAAAAAAAGGCATTCTTGGTGCAATTTTCTGCCAGAAGATACAGATTTGGTGCAGAGAATGCATAAAATACTTGCTGCACCCCCAGGCTATGGGGTACTCAAGAATCGGGCCGGTGCTGTCTCACTGGGGTATCACGGTAGCCGTGACCCGTCCCGTGGCCTTGGATCAGCCCAAAAAGGGGATATTTACAAGGAATGATTTGTCGTGACGCCACCCGCGGTATGTGGTTAGTAGAACCACCGCTGCCGTATTCCTGTTGGGGACAGTGACTTGGGGTAGCATGGATGGTAAGCCCTCCTCGGGTAGGGCTGAGGGTCTCCAGGGCAGGAGTAGTTGGGATGGATGGCTGTAGTGAGGGGCTGTGGTGGGTACAATTCACTTACTGTGCTGCTGCAGCTTCTCCAGCCAGTGTGCAGGGCTGACAGGCTGTGGCTCTCCAGGTGGGACTTCTCAGTGCTGAAAACAAAAGCAGTTTCTTGCAGGAGTGAAAGTAATCCAATTTCCACACAAAGATGAGCTTGCAGGGTACTTTACTTGATCTTTTCAAAGCAGTTTACAACAGTTCATGATTACAGTTCCTTCAGTACAGTTGTCACAAGTCACACTTAAACACTCCGGGTTACTCCAACTGTGCAGCTCAGGTAGCTTTCTGTGTTCATCCTTCAAAGTCCTTTCAGGCCCTCCTCTCAATATAAACGTAGTACCTTACTCACGGGTTTGGTCTGGCTGTCTCGGACTCACGGGTGAAGAATTTTCCCTTAAAGTCAGGGTCCCCAGTCCTATTGTGACAACTGTATTCCTTTGCTGTAGTGGAAGTTAGGCTGCAGCATGTAAAGTCACTGGCCCACACCGGTGTGTCTCATGAATACGGTATAGAATCCCCGGACATCCCATCAGAGCCGATTCTCTGGTGTCGGCCTAGCCCTCCAGTGTCCCAGGTATATGTCTGTCCCCAGGATCACCAGGCTCCTTCTTTCAGTCACTGTGCTAAGAGTTCCTCCAAGCAGCACAGGTGTCAGGCTGCCGGGCCCTTGTCTCCCATCGTCCTTAGCAGTGGGGTCTCTGTCCAGTCTTTCCCCTTCCCTTCGATCTCAGGCTTTGGAGCGGGCTTTCTCTCCAGGGGTCTGTGCCTCACAGGATTTTGCGCCTCCAGGGATCCCGAAACCTTCTGGGAAGTGTCTCTCTGTGCACTCTGCTGTTCTCTATTCTTCTTCTTTTCTAACTCTCTAACTCCCCCTGTGTGTTTCTGGGTTTTGTTGGAGTCACTCCTCCCACTTCACCAGTGTCCTACCTACACTACACCCACTGTGCTACACCCTGCCCCCCCTTGCCCATCCTAGAGTCCTAGGTGTAGGGTCGGTGTTTGTTCTGTGGGTGTGTTTTCAACCTGGCTTACCTGGCTGCACTTCCCTCATGAGACCTCCTGGTCGCAGGGGTGCCACATACTCAAGTTTTGCACATACCCTAAATGTTTGGCACATATAGGATGGCCTAGTTCACATCTATGTGCCCTCCATTTGCCTGCACTGCGCTGGCACAATTGCAAGTGCAGGTGCATGCACAGCCGACTGCAGGCAAGCGCATAGATGCTGTGCCCTTGTGCTCGCTTGCGCTTGTGCCTGCCATTACCTGCTATGGAGAAGTACAGCCAACCGAAGGAGCCCGAAACCCGGAAGCGCAAGTGTGACTGTGCTGAAGTCACCGCGCATGTGCTTGTCAAGATGCACCCGGAAACGTCACATTACACATTTCCAGGTGCAGCTGGACAGCGCATGCGTCCTGACATCGGGACAGTCACATTTGCACTTCCAGTTTTCAGGCTCCTGCGGTCGGCTGCGCTCCTCCATAGCAGGTAATCGTGGCGGAGCACAGGCAAGCGCAAGCGCTGTGCATGGGATGGGCGAATCTACTCGTGAGACTCGTTACTCGGCGAGTAGATAAGGGACCTGAGGACTCGGTACTCTGCAGAGTTTCCCAGCGTTTACTGCGCACGAGTCCAATGCAAATCAATGGCAAACGCTGACAAAACTGAGATTGCCGTTGTCTTGCATTAGACTCGGCTACTGTGCCAGTGATAGCAGGGAAACTCGCAAAGTAAAGAGCCGAGTCCAGCTGTCTTCTCTGGTGCATGGCTGCCGCAGACTCCAGGGTCCTGCAGGCCCGCTGCACAGAGATGATGTAGCAGTGCTGAGATTGTTCTCAGTTGCTCATTTCCCTGTGCATAGAATCTATATCTATGCACAGGGGATGTAGCAGAGAGGACATGCGTTTTGGACTGCGTCGGACAGAAGATTTTTTTAATAAAGATGGAGTCCCTAATGGCTTTATTTTAAATTTCAAATAAAATTTTTTCTCTGTGTTGTGTTTTTTTAACCCTTTATCGGATTCTTAGTGGCTGGGTAAACTGGCCTGACATTAAGAATCTCGGCTTAAATACCAGCTTGTTAACAAGCTGGTATTAACCCCTTTATTACCCAGCGTGCCACCGCCACCAGGGCCGCTGGTAGAGCGGGTTCAGCGCAAGGATGGCGCTTCAATGAACGTGCCATCTTCTGGGGCGGCTGCGGGCTGCAATTTGCAGCGGGGGGTGCCCAGAAAGCTTGGGCATCCCTGCGCTGCGGATTCCAGCCCCAGCTGCTTAGCTGTACCGGAGAATAGAAATTTGCGCGGAGCGCCACGCATTTTTTTTTAATTATTTCATGAAATTCATGAAATAATTAAAAAAAAGGGCTCCCCTATATCTTGTGTCCGGCCAGGTACAAATAGGCCACCTGGGGGTTGGGAGCAGCCCTTCGCTGCCTGCTGGATCTCCCGGCTGGTATCCAGAAATACGCGAAGCCACGTGAAATTTGTTACTGACAAATCCATAAAACAATGTAAATAAAAGGGACTGCATCTTTATTAACCCCTGGACCAGTGGCGAGGGGTTAATAAAGATGCAGTCCCTTTTTAGATTGTTTTATTGATTTTTCAGAAAAAAAATTACATGGGCTTCGCCGTTTCTGGAACCAGCGGATCCAGCAGGCAGTCGACGGGCTGCCGCCCAAAACCCCAGGTGCCTATTTGAATCTGGCCAGACACAAATATAGGGAAGATCTTTTTTTTATTATTTCATGAATTTCATGAAATACCTAAAAAAAAATGCGTGGGCCTCCGCAATTTCTATGTCTAGCCAGGTACAGCTAAGCAGCTGGGGGCTGGAAATCTCCACGCAGTGATGCCCAAGCTTTCTGGGCACCCCCCGCTGCAAATTGCAGCCCGCAGCCACCCCAGAAGATGGCGCGTTCATTGAAGCGCCATCCTCTGGCGCTGAACCCCGCTCTTCCAGCGGCCCTGGTGGCGGTGGCACGCTGGGTAATAAAGAGGTTAGGGCCAGCTTTGTATTATCAGCTGGCCCTAAGCCCGAAATTTATGGCGGTCACGCCAATATCGGGACATGACCGCCATGAATTTCTATTAAATTGTTTTAAAAAAAACACAACACAGAGAAAATTTTTTATTAGAAATAAAAAAAAAAGCCATTAGGGTCTCCATCTTTAATTAAAAAAATCCTCTTCCGTCCGACGCAGTCCAAAACGCGATGTCCTCTCTGCTCATCCCTGTGCATAGATATAGATGTCTATGCACAGGAGAATGAGCAGACTGAGAACAATCTCAGCTCTGCTACATCAGGCAGCAGGCGGGCTCTAGGACCCTGGAGCTGCGGCAGCCAGCACACAGAGCAGACAGGACTCTTATCTGTGCGAGTTTCCCAGCGATTACTTGCAAAGTAAACGAGTCCAATGCAAATCAATGACAAAACTAGGATTGCTTCAGGCTGAAGCTTCCGAGACACATCTGTGATTTGTAAATCGCACACTACTCGCTATTACTCGCTTCCCCATTCATTAACATTGGACTCGCTAGACTCGCAACGAGTAGCGAGTCTCGGGCTCGGACTCGCTAGAGTCAAGAGATTCCGAGTAATTTAGGATTCGCCCATCACTACTGTGCATCTATGCGCCTATGCACTTGCCTGCACTGGGCTGTGCATGCACCTACGCTTGCAATTGCGCCAGCGCAGTGCAAGTAAGTGCAGGGCACATAGATATGAAGTGGCCTGATATCTTTGTAGGCATTGCCTAAATTGCAGAAAATCTTTTTATGCATCTCAATGAGATTGTTGGTATAGCATGTATTGTATGTAAATGTCTGCTTGCCACATTCATATCAATGCAAGACAAATAATACATGCATGTGAATTGATCCTAAGGCTAGGGTCAGATTCGTGCCGCGCAGCCACCAAAAGGATGCATTTTTTTCATGTTCACAAGTGTAAAAATGCATGCATTAATGCACCCATAGACTCCAAATAAAAAAAACACATTTCTAAAGTGCAATGCGTTTGGCGCTATGTGTTTTTTGTAGCACAGATAAAAATGTGGGCTGCAGCGTTTTTGGGCCTGTTATGGAAAACAGATGCGTTTTTTATAACATGGGAGTCTATTAGAAATGCATCCGTTAACGCATGGTACATGTAAAATCATTCAGACACATGTTATCCACTACTTCCCTGAATATAACTATCAAACTCCATCAGACCCTAAAGCTACAGGCAGTGAACCCATAAAAGCACTAGATAGGTGTGAAACGCCGCTGTTGTCCTACCTCAAGCACCACCTCCCCGCCCCTCTGCACCGCACCACCGGTAACATGTAATCAGCTTTTCTCACAAGTGGAATAAAGGATTTCAGTTTACCTGGTGAGTGCCCCTCCGTTCTTTCTTCGTTTATTATTATTTATTTATATAGCGCCATTGGTTCCATGGCGCTTTACATAAGGAGTGGGGGTAACAAGGACAGGTACAGTACATATGAGCAGTCAATGCTTGCTGATACACGACGGGAGAGGATCCTTTCCACGAGGGCTCACAGTCTACAGGGGTGGGGGAGGACACGATAGGGGGGGAAGCGCCAAGCGTTTGGTGGAGCGGCGCTGGGTCTCATCATAGGTTGTAGGCTTGTTGGAATAGATGGGTTTTCAGGTTCTTTTTGAAGCTCTTGAGGGTAGGCGAGTGTCTGACGTGCTGGGGGAGAGAGTTTATGGATTAGTATTAGTATTTCTATAAAGGGAATCTTTCAGGTGATTTTCTAGTACAAAACCAATGGTATCCTACCTCCTCCCGATGTTTCGCTGTAAGCTCTGGAAGATTCATTGTCACATACTGGCTCATCAAGCATATGTAAATCCAAACTGATTATGCATTGACTACTCCCCATACCACCATCTCAACAGTGATAGTAAATGACAGTGATAATTTTTCCTATCACTGATGCCAGCACGGGAGTGGTGGGCAGGATTATGGGTAGTAGTGCATAATCATTTTGCATTTACATACACATAACTAGCCAGTGAATGACACTGAATTCTCTGGAGGATAACAAGAGAAAGTAGGGTAATAGAAGTTACTGATTCTGAAAGGGCTGCCCAAGCCCTATTTTAGGATACCATTAATTTAAAGCTACAAAATCACCTGACAGATTCCCTTTAATCCATCCATTGATATTGTATATGTTCTGCCCCACTGTTTGTCGTTGGGTGACAAGGGTAGGTCACATAAAAATATTTCAAATATTTTGTTTCTAATGGGGATATATGACAATGATTTCCTTCCTCCTAAAATAATGTGCAATATTATGCCACTTATTGTTCATCAGAGATCTATTTCATGCATATGGCTTCCTTCATTTTCACTTACAAATAAAACTCACCATACTCGAATAAACATCAGTATTTTTTTTTAACAATTCTTACTTTTCCATTAGCATTCAGTAATTGAAAAATCATAATTTTCCTAAACAAATTTAATTTTACAGTTTCGGATCATGGATAGTAATAATTTTCAAAGCCGCAATCGGTATCTAAATAAAGGAATATAAACTGCTAAGTCTGTTATCTAAGTTTGACATTGTTCATGTGTAGACAGGGTGTTCATTTAAGATTACATTCTCTTCTTAGTACAGAGAGATCTGTAAAATGTATCAGTTGATAGCAATAATCAAAAATCGCCAAATACCATAAACAGAGGCGAGGAGATAGGCCGCGATCATTAGTCATCCCTGTTGGACTGGGTGACCTCCAGATGGAGCTTGCCTTCCTCTCCCCACACTGATAATGATGACACGTCCAGCTTTCTCTTCTGATGATTCACAAACGTCTTCTCCTAAACTGCCTGTTATGGCTACATAACTGCACAGCGCATACTTCTGACCTACAGTGCAATTAAATAGCAATAAAATGACATATTTCATTTCCAACTTCAAAACCTAACAATGACCATCATGCCATTTTTTAATCACTAGCAAAATCAATTGCATATGCTGTTTTATGTTTAAAGCGAGGTTTATTAGAAAGAAATTGCTACTAGAGAACCACATGTGAGTTCTGACTTTGCTGGGTCAGGCCAGGGCAATAAACCCTTGAACTTCACAAATATGCAAAGTTGACATAAATAATAAATTAAGCCCAGGTGCTGATGAGTTCTAAATGGTATTTTTCAGACGGAGGAAACCACATGTTCCTTCTTATATTAATGATGCATCATCTTACTAGAAAGAACTCTGTAAATTGCTCTGCACTGTTGATGGGAAACACTTAGAGATGTACAATTTTCACACACATTAACACACTATGGTGACGGAAATCAAATAAAAATAAGCGATGGAGTGTCTGCATGAATGGCGCTAATACGAATGTAGCTAGCTTAAAGCCAGATTCACACATTGCAGTTTCCATTTGCTATTTTTCGCAAAAACAGGCAATGGATATGGAAGAGATGTACAGGTGCACCTTGATGAATTAGAATAACATCAAAAAGTTCATTTATTTCTGTAATTCAATACAATAAGTGAAACACATATATTATATAGAGTCATTACAAACAGAAAGATCTATTTCAAGTGTTTATTTATGTAAATGTTGATGATTATGGCTTACAGCCAATGAAAACCCAAAGGTCATTATCACAGAAAATTAAAGTAAGGTAAAGTATTTGTCTTAGGCTAGGCTCACACCAGCACTTGTTTTCCCTTACGGAAGCTCCCTTAAAAAGATAGAATCTGGCAGCGCTAATGCAGCGTAACCGTAAAGGTAACGCTGCCAATACAATCCCATGGGTGATGGACTCCCGAGCGTAGTCAAACGCCGGCATGTAATTTCCAGAGTTTGAAATCTCGCGTTTTGGAATATGTTAAGTGCAACAACTCCAATCCTGTATATGTAAGGCTGGCTTCACACTGCAGTTTTTCACTGATCAGTGTCCATCAGTGTTTGGGTGCCAAAACCAGGAGAGGAACCAGGGGGGAACTTGCAGAGAAAAACTATAATTGAAAAATTGACACCTGTTCTGAGTTTTGGAGACACTCCTGGTTTTGGCACACAGACACTGATGGACACTGATCAGTGAAAAACTGCAGTGTGAAGCCAGCCTAATGTTGAATTGCTAGGTTTGTGCATTGTCAGCAGAGTTAGTTTTTTTTTTAAAAAAAAAAAAGAGAGATGAACACTCCCAGAGGCTCACACACAGGAAATACCATGTGACTGTAACCAGTTTCCTTTGTCTGTGCATGTGAAGAGAAGCACAGCAGCTTGCTGATGCTGCAAAGGGACATTTAAGATGTATATTCCTGTTTCAACAAAGCCCTTCATATCTGTACCTGTTTGTTGCTGATTAAAGCTAAGTTCTGTTGTCAACATGCTTTCAGTGTAACCTGAATGATCTGCTGCCATCAGGTTATGGACCCAGCATGACACAGAACCTCAGCGTGACACAGAACCCCAGCGTGATACAGAACCCCAGGAAGTCACACAGAACACAGAGTTACACAGAAGAATAATACAGCAACAGAAGCATAACCAGCAGAGCAACAGCGAAGATGTCTACAAGCAGGGATCACTGCAAGTTCTCAGTGCAAAGTCTCACCAATCAGAATTATCAGTCCTGGAAATTCAAGGTGAACATGCTGCTCATAAGAGAAGGTACGTGGAGATATACACAGGAAAAAGTGCCTCATCCTTTACCAGATGACTGGGTAGAGAAGGATCAGAAAGCACAAAGCACTATCTCCCTCAATGTAGATGATGAGCAGATTTTGCATATATGCAAGTGTGCAACTGCAAAGGAGATGTGGGATGAGTTACAGAAAGTGCATAAAAGATCAAACCTTAACAATAAGCTTTATCTCATGAGAAAGCTGTACCAGTCTAAATTAAGTAATGGCCAGAATATGCAGGGCTATATAAGAAACACCCTAGACACTATGGAGCGTCTCAGGAATATTGGAGAAGAAATTAAAGACTTTCATGTTGCTACACTACTATTAAGTGGTTTTCCAGAAAGTTATGACACACTTGTCACTGCATTAGATGCACAGCCAGATGGTGAGCTCACACTAGAATATGTCAAAGGCAAGCTTATAGAATTCAAGTGAAAAACGCAGAATGTAAGCAGCAGTAATGAATCTAAAGCAGAGACAGTATTATAGACACAGGACTTTCCTAAATTTAAGAGCAATCTAAGGGAAACTCAGGAATGTTTTGTCTGTAAAAAGCCCGACCACCTTAAAGCAAACTGCAGAATATGGAAAGCAAGAATGAGTCAATTTAAAAAGCAGAACAGTGATCGAAAGGTGAAAACAGCTGTAAAAGAAAAATCTGCATGTGTTGAAACTGCCTTTAATACCAGTACAGGCTCATCTGCAAAGCATATATGATTTATAGACTCTGGTGCCAGTAGCCAAAAGAGAAATGCAGTTACTTTTAAAGATAACAGCTGCATTATATCAAAGGGGGGTCACATACTTGGAGAAGGAAAAAGCAAAATAAACTTTATCAGCTAAGATGCAAAGAAAGAGTGTACAGTGCTAGACAAGATCTGCATAAGAACTGTATCCATGTATGGCACAGACGTCTTGGGCACAGAGACCCAGAAGCAGTAAAGAAGCTAGGTCAACTAACAAATGGTGTTGAAATCAAGCAATGTAGTCAAATTATGAAGTGCACTAGCTGTTTTAAAAGGAATGTTCAGAAAATACTTTTCTAAAGTAAGCAGCACTAGATCTGCACAGACACTGGATTTGATACACACAGATGTTTGCTGTCCAATGAGTGTTCAAACTCCAAGAGAAGAGATATTTTATCACATTTATTGATGACTACTCCAGATATACAGTTGCCTACCTGCTTCACAGTAAAGGTACCTTTACACGCCGCTACGGAAGGTTAGAAACAACCGGGTGTCTCACGTGCACGAGCACAAACGTTGCAAACGGTACCCGATACCGCCTTTACACGCTGCTACAAAGTGCTCTACAGAAGGTTTAATCTATCTCTGGAGGCACCGCCGAGTGCCACAAGTTACCTTCTGTAGAGCACCGTCCCTCATTTACACGCCGCTACAGAAGGTAATATGGGAGGACCTGGTGCAGCAGGGACAACACATAGGCGTGCAGGAGTTGTGGATTACGAGACGCTCGTACAATGATTGGACAATGCAATAGCATCATGATTGGCCAGCCAGCACAGGAAGGATGGCTAATACATGATGCTATTGCAATTGTGTAGTGTGACTGGTCAGCTCCTTAAATATGCCGCCCTATGCAGCGACAACCAATCGTAACGCAGGAGCTCCCACCAATGATCGCTGAAGGGGGGCGGGGTCCCGGAGGCTGTGTCACGCCCCAGGGAGTTAACTAGGTGGTGAAAAAACCTTACCGTACCTTATTTAGACGCCGCTACCATCGCGTTGAAATCAACCTGTTTTAGAGCAATGCTCTGAAACAGGTGCCGACAGTGACGGGTGGCAACAACCTAGTTTACACGCCACTACCTCGGGTTCATTTGACGGTACAAGATACATTTGTCTCCGAAATCCGGTTATTTTCAACCTTCTGTAGCGGCGTGTAAAGGTACCATTAGGATGAAGTTTCACAGACACATGAAGAATATCTTGCTGTAGTTGTCAACAAATTTGGAAGAATGCCAAAAGCCCTGCGTGCAGATAATGGGACTGAATATACAAGTTGTAAGGTGCAAACCATTTTGAAAAAGAATGGAATCATGTTCCATAATACCATTCCATACAACCTAGAACAGAATGGTATTGCAGAGAGAAAGAACAGCATTTTCTGTGAAAGTTGAAGTATGTTGTTTGATGCCAAACTACCTATAACGTATTGGGGAGAAGCCATCATAACAGCAATTCTATCTTCAAAACAGACTTCCAGGTAAAGCCACAAATAAAACTCCATATGAGCTATGGATCTGCTAGAAGCCTAATCTGAAGCACCTCAGGATATTGGATGCAAAGCGTTTCTGTTGGCTCCCAAAGAAAAACTTTCCAAGTGGGAATCACATGCAAAGCAAGGAGTCTTGGTGGGCTATAGCGAAACTCAGAAAAGATACAGAATCCTACACCAAGAGACCAACACAGTAACAATCAGCAGAGACGCAGTGATTGATAAGAACTCTATTTCGCTCAAATTCCATGAAGTTACACCAGTCATTCAAGCAAAGGAACAAGAAGAAGAATCTCAGTCACCAGACCCAGACACTGAAAAAGAAACAGTGAAGTATGGATAAGCTATAAAGCCAGCAAGGAAGAAACAGAAGAACAAAGTCAACCTCCAGTAAGGAGATCAGAAAGCCAAACAAAGGTGTCCCTTTCTTATAGGGTCAGAACACTTCCTGAATCAGAGCCGCAGTTATGGCAAGAGATGCAAAGCCTCCCTATCCACGAGAACCAAAAGTGGATTAATGTCGCTAATGAAGAGATGGAGTCCCTTCACCAACTCCAGACATGGGAGCTTATGGAGCTACTACAAGGAAAGAGAGCTATCGGATGTAAGTGGGTTTTCAAAAGCAAATATGACTCAGAAGGTAAAGTTCACCAGTTTAAGGCAAGATTGGTTGCAAAAGGGTACTCGCAGACGTATGATGAATATTATGATGCTACATTTTCTCCAGTTCCGAAGCAAACCACATTTTAATGTCTGTAGCTGCATTTCAACAGATGACAATGAGACGTTTTGACATCAAAACAGCCTTCCTACATGGTGATATTGAAGAAGAGTTGTACATGAGCCAACCTGAGGGATATATTGAAAAGGGTCAAGAGCACCTTGTTTGTAGAATGCAAAAATTTCTCTATGGACATAAGCAGTGGGCAAGAGCATGGAACTCAAAAATGAACAAAGCTTTGATGGACGAAGGATTTAAAAGGTCTCAATCTGATCCATGTTTATATACGATGTAATCATGTCTCAACGAGATGAAAAGGAAAATTCAAAGCTTGGTGAAATTCTCAACCAGCACTTTGAGACTAAGGACCTTGAAAATGTGATATATTATTTGGGAATCCAAATCCAGAGAGAGGAAGATGGGAGTTTTCTTCTCAATCAAGTTCTAACATTTCTCCACTCCTAAATCAGTTTGGACTGTCAGAAGCCATAGGTGCGTCAACACCAATGGACCCATCCTACTTAAAGTTGGAAGGAGAACAAGAAGATCTGCAACCCACCAATGAGAGTTACAGACAAGCAGTGGGGGCGCTTCTGTACGTAGCAACCACAACTTATTCAGATATTACAGCCGCAGTTGGAATTCTCTGCCGACATGTAAGCAAGTCAGGCCAAAGAGACTGGAATGCAATTAAGAGAATTCTACAATATCTTATGGAAACTCAAAGGCTAAATCTTAAGATATCTGCATCAGAAGATCTCACTCTCAGAGGTTATATGGATGCAGATTGGGCTGGAGATACAAGTGATTGGTAATCAACAAGTGCTTACTTGTTTAAGTTAAGAGAAAGTTAAATTTCTTGGTCCAGCAGAAAACAAATGTCATTGTCTTTTACAGAAGCAGAATATGTGTCAGCTGCTTATGCAAGTCAAGAAGTTATTTGGTTGAAACAACTTATGGAAGATTTGGACAAGCCACTAGGTCAGCCAACAGTTATCCATGAGGACAACCAAGGATGCATTAAACTTGCCAGCAGTGAGAAAATCAGTGAAAGGACGAAGCATATCGAAGTTAGGCACCACCACTTTTGTGACTTAGTGGAACGTGATGTACTAAAGTTTGTGAATTACGAGTCTGACATGATGTTAGCAGATGGTATGACAAATCCATTGCCAAGAGCCAAGTTTGAGGACTTCACAACCACAATTGGACTAACAGAATAAGTAGTTGTTGAGGGGGGGGTGTTGGAATATATTAAGTGCAACAACTCCAATTCTGTATGAGTAAGTGTTGAATTGCTAGGTTTGTGCATTGTCAGTAAAGTTAGCTTAAAAAATAAAAGAGAGGAACACTCCCAGAGGCTCACACATAGGAAATACCATGTGACTGTAACCAGTTTCCTGTGCCTGTGCATGTGAAGAGAAGCACAGCAGCTTGCTGATGCTGCAAAGGGACATATAAGATGTATATTCCTGTTTCCACAAAACCCTTCATATCTGTACCTGTTTGTTGCTAATTAAAGCTAAGTTTTGTTGTCAACACGCTTTCAGTGTAACCTGAATGATCCGCTGTCAACATCGCGCTATTTCCAAGTAGACTACATTACAGCTATTGACAGGTTCAGCAAACATTCTAAGGCTAGTGTCAGCATTTTGGTGCAAAGGGAAACACTGCAAACTGCGTTTCCCTGTGCGCTTAGGAATAGCGTATCTCCGGTCCTTCTGTGTCAAGCGGCTGGCTGCGCTGGGAGACTGGTAACCAAAGGGATATATAGGTAGCCTGAACACAGCGTTACAGCACATTAACGCTATGCGCTCAGGCTGCAGAGTTCTAAGTTTTAGACGGATTTGTCAGCCAACAGGCTGATGCTAGTCTGGCCCTATCCTAAGGATGGAAACACACTATGCGAGATGCATGTGAGTATCTCACATGCATCTTGTATGAGTCACTCGGACCAGCCCTTGACTCTCTGAATGGGAATGTGTCAGCTGATTGTGTTACTATGCCGCTCCAAGCTCCCAACCAAAGGGGCAGCGGCCGGGTGAGTAATGCGAGATGCATGCGACGATCTTGCATGCAGCTCGCATAAGTGTGTCTCTGCCCTAATGTGTATAGACACCACAGTCCCCTGATTGTCTGGCGACTTATGTAAGGACACAGCATGTCAGATTTCAGACTACCAATCCTTTAGTTCTCTCTCAAATAAGCTTATGTAACACACATCAAAACGTTTCAGATGGAAATAAGATTTAATGAAAGGGCACATCAAGCACCAAGAGGTTAGGACTCCATGCATCCCCATACTTCCTGTCCTAAGGTGAAAAGTGGTCATCCTCATCAGTACAGCCTAAGGCTATGTTCACACAGTGTATTTTTGCTGCTTTTTTGTGCTGCGTTTCTACCTCTGTTTTGTGCAAATCTATGCCAATCTAAACCTGCATTTTTGATTTCCAGCAAAACGTATGTGAAACAGGGAAAAACTGTCCATACACATTGGTTTTATTGCTTTGCAGAAACTGAAATCTGCACAGGTTTTGTTGCATTTTGAAAAAGAAGGAGCATGTCAATCTTTTCTGCAGTTTTGCATTGTTCTACAGGCAAAACCAGAAAAAAATACAGCAAACCAAATACAGCAAACCAAATGGAGGAATATCGCAGTAAAAACGCACAAAAAAGTAGTAAACTTGCAGCAAAATAGGTTTTCTCCTGCCAAGAAATCTGGATTTACTCAGGCCTCTTTCACATATATGCATCCCCTGCGTATGCCTGCCCTGCGCTAGCGCAAATGTGAGCGCAGGTGCATTTAAAGGCAAGTGCAGGCAAGCGCATAGATGCATTGCTCCGCCTGTGCTCGGTGCCCCCATTACCTGCTATGACCAAGCGCAGCCGAGCGCAGGAGATGAAATCCTGGAAGCGTGGAGTGTGAATGAGCTGATGTTACCGTGCATGGCGCTTCTACAGACGCACCCGGAAGGTAGCATTACGCATTTCCAGGTGCGTCTGGAGAATCTCGTGCACGGTGACATCAGCTTATTCTCACTCGGGCTTCTGGGATTTCATATCCTGCGCTCGCCCATAGCAGGTAATGGGGGCACTGAGCGCAGGCGAGCGAAAGAGCAGTGCATCTATGCGCCTATGCGCTTGCTTGCACTTGCCTCTAAATGCCCCTGCAACTTGCATTTGCATTAGTGCAGGTCAGGCAATCGCAGGGATGCACGGATGTGAAAGGGGCCTCAGGCTAGGGTCAGACCTGCGTCTGCCCTGAGCCTGGCCAATCCCTCAGAAACTTAGCTTCTGGCCGGAACAGTACATACAGTTACAGCAGGTAACGCTATGCGCCACCTGCCTATGGATTGCTATGGCAACTCAATGCTTACGCAGCTAGTGACTCCATAGCGAATCCCCGAATATGCGCTATTGCAGAGTGCACAGGAAACACGGTCTGCAGTGTTTTACTGTGCGCTCTGCAAAAGCATATATCCGGGGCTTGTGTGTGGAGCTGCCAGCGGCGCAAAGCTGCAGGTTGCCATGGGGATACAAACATTTTGACGAATCCTCAGGCTGAGGGCTGATGCTAGTCAGACCCTAGCTAGCAAACCCTTCAGGTTTTGCTGCATTTTATGCTGCAGCAAAAGTGCAGTGTGTGAATTTAGCCTTATACCTAGACTCAGGATTAACGATGAGTGAAACTTTTGAAGTTCACTGAACTGGCATATGTTCGATGAATAGTTCGCTGAATTTGCGTACTCCATTCAAAAGAGGTAGCAACTGACGCACATTTCTAGCAACTGCTTAGCTTAGCACTAGAGATGAGCAAACCTTTGAAGTTTCGGTCTGGTTTGCTGGACTTCCAGAAGTTTGCCAAATAATTCGACAAACAGTTCGTCAAACTTTCGAGCCCCATTGAAATCAATGAGAGGCAGAATGAAAAGGCATATAAAACACCTTCAAAGGGGCTCAATAACTGCCAAACACAGCTTAAACCAATTTACAATGGAACCCGCGCTGTTTTGGCACTGCCATTTGCTTCCTAGACTATTACTTACCAAGCTTTAGTGCCACTGTCACCCGCTTTTTGGGCCCACTCATGAACCTCAGACGTATTCCCTGCTAGAAGATAAGTGTAGAAGAGGTGGCCTCACACACTTGCTGACCCTGTGCAATAATTAGGGTTTTCTCTCTAAAAGAATATAAAAAAAAGAGAAGCTCTCTTAAAGGGATTTTTAAAGGAGAATTTAAGGTTCCTGTATTTCACAGCTGATGGCACACCTGGCACTTCCAAAGGTTCACAGCCTGCAGTTGTCCCAACACCTGTAAACTCAAGGAAGATTAATACATTTCTTTTAAGGTTCCCTTAAATTCACCATGTTGAAAGAAACTGGCAGAACTAAAGTTAATTGAGTTCATAGCCACCAGGTCTTAGGGTGATCGTTTTGGCCCCAAACCCTCAAGAAAAGCTTTAAGGCCATTTTAAAATTTCAAACTTTTCCCTGAACAATAAAATGTTCAACTTTTTTAAGTAAATTGCTCAGGTTTTCAGATCGCGAACCGAATCGTCGATATTCGTGCCAAATTCGATATTGGTGAACCTTGTTCAGAAAAGTTCGCTTATCTCTACTCAGGATAGTCCTACATTCTTCATGTGTGTAAGAAAAAAGAAATAAAGGACTATTAGTTTCTGCTTCATTGGGTTTTTGCCTTCTGCAGGATCTACTTGTTGGGCTATATGTTGAATGTGATGGACTTCTAGGGAACTTATCACCAGATTTTTTCCCCTATAGGCTGCGGTCACCACCAGTAGGGCCTCAAATATAGCATTCTATATGCTTATATAAGTCCCCAGGCTGATCAGTTTAACATGAAATATAGCTTTTATTGTACTCACCTGTGAGGCAATCTGGTCTGCTTGATGTCGCTGGTCTTCATCCAGTGCCTCATCTTTTCTTGCGATTGTATACACCTTTCCTGTTTCGTGTGGATGACATGACCTACTACATCAGCGACATACAGTTTCCTTGTATCCTGCATCCTTGGCAGTGCTCGGATTATTCACAAGTTGTTACCTCCAAACATATGATTCACATAGCGACAGAAAAAGTCAAATATATTCTTGCTACTTTACCTGAAATGTGTTTTTACTCAGCAATAGTATTCCAAACTTGAATCAAAACTTATTGAAATTTATTGATGATCCAATATGTCACCTTTGTGGTGGCAGCACAGCACCCCAACTATAACCTCACTTACTTGTTACTTGTATCTGCAGGGTTTGGGCCGGTATAACTTATCAAAGGGAAATGTTTCACTTTCCCGGTGACAGCGTGGTGCCTTCAGTACAACCTCTGTGTGATGTTTTAAAGACTATAGGAAGCATATGAAGCTTGGGTAATACATCTGGGTTTACTACAGTGCTCTCTCCATTAATAGAGAGATTGTTTCTCTAGTATCTTTAGAAGGTCACTGATGATGAATTACTAAACTTAGACCTCAATATAGTCACTTCAATGAAAGGATAACCTAAATGTGACATTAAAATAAAATATTTAGAATAATCCAGGAGATTTGACTGGGAATTTAGGATGTCCCTGGAAATGATCTACTCTGATTTACGGACATAACATTTTCAATTTATGAGCTGAGACTAGACTATATCACCAGCGGCTGGGAAGGAATAGTCCTATTAGAGTCAGATCATATATTCACTAGACAGACTTGTGAAGATTTGGAAAATAAAATAGAGAATAAAAATGTCATTTTTTTTACTGGGTAAGCTTTTCGGTCTCATATCAGTGATGAAAACATTAGTTAGATCTATGGAAATATCAGAGGATTGTTACACAGCGGTTTGGCCATTCCATGCCGTTGTTTTATTGATCTACATTGGTAAATAGTGGTGAGGATACATAACAGAAGTTGTTCAAGTACGACTGGTTCCTTCAAATGGAGTTACTAGTTTTCATATTTATATGAAGATATTAATTATGCTATTATTTTTCTTAGTTTAACCCCTTCATGCACGTTGAAGCAACTGAACATCACAGTCAGCAGGCCCATATTTGGAGCAGGCTCAGGAGATGAATCTACACAGATATCAGGCAGATGACAGCTTTGCTTTACAGCCAGGACCTGCCTCTAGCTGAAGCAATCTCTGCTGTTTGCCATTTGGATGCCACTGGGAAACTATCAGCAGCATTTATATTGATTATCTGGTTATCAATCTTTTATATACTGTTTTATATACTGTTTTTTTCTTTCAAAAAACCTTTGAAGATAATATATAATAACAACAGAAAGAATAATCTCTTCTCCATCAATCCAGTGCTGATGCCATGAAAGATAGAACGTCCTCCAGCTGTCTGCTTACAAGCAGCCAACATGGGACCGCTGCTGCCAATCAGTGGCCGCAGCAGTCATATGTCTTACTTGTGACATTATGCAAAAATCTTTGCACCTCCTGCTTATTCTCTTCCTTTTCCTTGTAGCTGGTGATATCTCTCCAAACACTAACCCTGCTCACATTAGTTTACTTAACTCTAATCCAAAAGCTCAGAGAGACCTGGCCACTCTTAAAAGTATTCAGTGTTGTCCTTCTACCATCTGTTTTAATTGTGCCCCATGGAACTCACGGTCAGGGTGCAACAAACTCCCGTACATTCAAAACATCTTCCTTTCTAACTCCCTTAAAGAGGACCTGACACCCCCCTGGTGCTTTCAAAAGTGAAAGCACCAATGAATGCAGAGTATATGTAGCATTCAGATAAGATGTGTACTATAGCTCTACCCCCCAACCCTGTACCCCAAAAACACTTAACAAGTTTTTACAGTTAAGAAGTCCAGTGGGTCGGATTTGATTAAGAAGGTACTACCCGCCTCCTCCCTGTGTATTCTGCCCCCTCTATGTGTCTGCCGTCACCTCCTCTTGTTCTGGGTCTGCCCTCCTCTTCTGCTTCTGCTCTGCGTGACATCACGCAGGTGCACAGCGCTTGCAGTGAGCAGGGCCCGGCGGATGTAAGGCGCATGCGTGTGACATCAAACGGAGCAGGACCAGAAAAGGAGGGCAGACCCAGAACAAAAGGAAGAAGCGGCAGACACATAGAGAGGGCGGAATACACATGGAGGAGGTGGGTAGGGCCCTGACAACGTTGAGGAACTCTTAATAAGATCCTACCCACTGGACTTCTTAACTGTAAAGTTTGCAAAGTGTTTTTTTCAGGGTGTAGGGGGAAGTAGAGCTATAGTACACAGCTTTCCTGAATGCAGCATTATTATTATTATAATTATTATTATTTATTTATATAGCGCCATTAGGTTCCATGGCGCTTTACATGAGGATGAGGGAGACAAGAACAAGTACACTAAATCTAGGCGATCAGGACGTACAGGTACAGGAGGGGCAAGGACCCTGTCCACGAGGGCTCACAGTCTAAGAGGGGTGGGTTAGGATACAGTAGCATGGGGGAATGTCAGGTATGGGGCGGTCACCTGGGTCTCATGGCAGGTTGTAGGCTTGACGGAATAGGTGAGTCTTCAGGTGACACTTGAAGCTACTCAGGGTAGGAGAGTGTCTGACGTGTTCGGGCAGGGAGTTCCAGAGTAAGGCAGATGCCCGGGAGAATTCCTGGACTCGGTTGTGTGAAGAGGTGATGAGGGGGGAGCAGAGGAGGAGTTCTTGGAAGGAGCGGAGGTTGCGTGAGGGTAGCTATCGGGAGAACAGGTCGGAGATGTATGGTGGGGCCAGGTTGTGTATGGCTTTGTACGCCATGGTTAGTGTTTTGAATTGGGATCTCTTGGAGACGGGGAGCCAGTGAAGGGCTTGGCAGAGGGGGGAGACAGGGGAGTAGCGTGAGGACAGGTAGATTAGTCGGGCAGCGGAGTTGAGGATAGACTGGAGAGGTGTGAGGGAGTTAGCCGGGAGGCCATTGAGAAGGAGGTTGCAGTAGTCAAGGCGGGAGATGATAAGAGCATGGATGTTTTAGCGGTGTCGTGGGTGAGGAAGGAGCGGATCCGTGAGATGTTCTTGAGCTGGAGCCGGAGGGATGTGGTGAGAGCCTCGATGTGGGGCTTGAAGGATAGGGAGGAGTCAAGGATTACCCCGAGGCACTTGGCTTGGGGGACTGGGGAGAGGGCGCA